>ONZH01014599.1:0-192773 GCA_900303285.1 Rhinella marina
GGTCCAGAAAACAGTTCCTCAGAGTATGCCGGATCGCATTCCAAATTTTCCTGGGAGGGGGCAGACTGGGGGGAAGGAGGTTGAGGTGGAGGAGCCATAGGAGTGCTTTCTTGGGTAACGTGGGTGGACTGCGTGGAAGACTGACTGGTGGACAAATTACTTGAAGCATTGGCCGCAATCCACGAGATCAGCTGTTCGCACTGTTGTGGTTTCAACAGTCCTCTACCACGTGTCCCTGTAAGTTGAGACATGAAGCTAGGGAGTGTAGCTCTGCGGAATTCCCCTGCTCCCTCATCAGCGGGTACTGTCTCACCCTGCCCAGGACCACGGCCTCTGCCCCCTGCAGTAATTGAATGCCCACGCCCACGCCCTCGCCCTCGACCCTTAGCCCTTGAGTTCAACATTTTTTGTATATAGGTGTATGATAAAAAAAAAATAAAAAATTAAGTCCGGTAGAATTAAGTGACGTACAGAAAGTGTCACCTGGACAGATTATACGGATTGGAGCGAGTGTGCTGAACTGTGACACACAGAAAGGTTACACACAGCTGAGTCAAATGGATTTGTATCACTGAGCTAAAACAACTGAAAAAATTATTATTATTTTTTTTATATTTTCTTTTTTTGGGAACATGACGTGCAAGAACTATGGTAGAACTCACTGACACCCTGTTAACGGTGGCTATTTAGTCTGCGACCCAGACAAATGTCACACAGAGAATTTTCTGGATCAAGCGGTAGATGATATTGGTAGCAAATGACTTGGTTGTATGGTGTGACGTACAGAAATTGTCACCTGGACAGTATATACGGATGGGAGCGAATGTGCTGAACTGCGACACACAGAAAGGTTACACGCAGCTGAGTCAAATGGATTTGTATCACTGAGCTAAAACAACTGAAAAAATTATTATTATTTTTTTATATTTAGTTTTTTTGGGAACGTAACGTGCAAGAACTATGGTAGGACTGACTGACACCCTGTTAACGGTGGCTATTTAGTCTGCGACCCAGAGAAATGTCGCACAGAGACTTTTCTGGATCAAGCGGTAGATGATATTGGTAGCAAATGACTTGGTTGTATTGTGTGACGTACAGAAAGTGTCACCTGGACAGTATATACGGATGGGAGCGAATGTGCTGAACTGTGACACACAGAAAGGTTACACACAGCTGAGTAAAATGGATTTGTATCACTGAGCTAGAACAACTGAAAAAATAAATTTTTTTTTTTATATTTTCTTTTTTTGGGAACGTGACGTGCAAGAACTATGGTAGAACTGACTGACACCCTGTTAACGGTGGCTATTTAGTCTGCGACCCAGAGAAATGTCGCACAGAGACTTTTCTGGATCAAGCGGTAGATGATATTGGTAGCAAATGACTTGGTTGTATTGTGTGACGTACAGAAAGTGTCACCTGGACAGTATATACGGATGGGAGCGAATGTGCTGAACTGTGACACACAGAAAGGTTACACACAGCTGAGTAAAATGGATTTGTATCACTGAGCTAAAACAACTGAAAAAATTATTATTTTTTTATATTTTCTTTTTTTGGGAACGTGACGTGCAAGAACTATGGTAGAACTGACTGACACCCTGTTAACGGTGGCTATTTAGTCTGCGACCCAGACAAATGTCGCACAGAGAGTTTTCTGGATCAAGCTGTAGATGATATTGGTAGCAAATGACTTGGTTGTATTCTGTGACGTACAGAAAGTGTCACCTGGACAGTATATATGGATTGGAGTGAGTCAGTGCTGAACTGTGACACACAGAATGGTTCCACAGTGCTGTGTGCAATGGATTTGTATCACTGAGATAGAACAATAAAAAAAAACAGGGTTAGATATGGCGATAGCTGCACTACTAGTGCCAGCCAGACAAGTTACAAAAAAAAATAAATAAAATGTCTTCTAGCCCTTAGAAGGGCTGTTGGGTTCTTTGTGGGTGATCCCTGCCTAACAGACAACTAAATGCAGGCCCTAACACTGTCCCTGAAAGGCAGCAGCTCTATCCCTAACGACATCCAGACGGCATCTGAGCCGAGCGCCGCGGCCAGTCGGTAGTATATTGCAGGGTCACCTGATCAGGCCAGCCAACCCCTGCTATCGACATGTAAGGGCCCCACGTGATGCTGGGTGTACTGTAGAGTCTCCTGGCTTGTGATTGGCTGTGTTTTTAGGCGCCAAAAAAGCACGATGCGGAAGTTGCCATTTCCTCGAGCATGGCGAGATACTCGTCCGAGCTGCGAGTACTTACGAGTACCCTAATACTCGAACGAGCACCAAGCTCGGACGAGTATGCTCGCTCATCTCTAGTTACTACGTTAAAAAACATAAATTACATTATATATGCAAATGAGGCCTCATGGTAAATGTTATACCTGTTAGATGTCCATTTGCCCAATCTTTTGCCCATTTGTGCTGTAAATGTTGAATGTGCAGAAATATTCACATTCAGATAATTCAGACATGCTAGACATTTTTTTTAGTACTGCATTAAAATGCAATTTTGTAAGACCGTTCCATGTACGGGCTGGGTCTCACAGGCCAGGCAGTCAGTGTATTACACATGTATTGTAATGCATTGCAGAGGGGATCAGACCCCCAAAAGTTGAAGTCCCACAGTGGGACAGTATGATAGACATATTAGGTATCACTGCGTCCGTAATGACAGGCTCTATACAGTAAACATATCACATGATCCAAAAAGCCATCAAGAAGTTGTATGTACCTTAAAATAGAACCAATGATAAAGCTCTGTTGAGAGAAAAATGTATGGTTGTCAGAAAATGGCTGTACTGGTCTCCAGAAGCTGATCAATAGCAACATGGCGCCCGTAAACCATTCCACCAAAATCTGCCCCCAAAAAACTATATGGCACTCCTTCTCTTCTGATCTCTGCCCTTGCCCAAACAGCAATTTTTGACTTTATATGGGGTGTTGCTGCGTTCAGGAGAAAATGCTTAACAAAATTTGTAGTGCTTTTTTCTCCTCTGGTGGAAATGAAAAATCGGGAGCTTATGCAACACTTTATTATAAGAAATGAAAATTTTCATTTTCACACCCAAGTGTTTCTACATTCTATTAAAAGCTTGTGGGGTCAAAGTGGTCTGTACACCCCTCAATAAATTACTTGAGGGGTGTAGTTTCAAAATGAGGTCACTTTTAGTAGGATTCTACAGTGGGGGTACCTTAGTGTGCCTTCAAATGTAACATGGTGCCCAAAAACCATTCTAGCAAAACCTGCCCTCCAAAAACCATACGGCCCTATTTTCCTGCAGAGCCCTGCCTTGTGCCCAGAGCAGTTTATGACCACTCATGGGATATTTCTGTAAACTGCAGAATCAGGGTAACAAGCATTGTGGTTTGTAAAGCTGTTAACTAGTGTTGAGCGAGCATGCTCGGCCGAACTCACTGTTCGGCTGAGCATGCCTATGCTTGGGTCCGTTTGGTGTTCGGCCGAACACCACGTGTACTCGAGCGCATTGCTTGAGTCTCTTCCCTGCACTGTAATGTTGATTTGTACGCTAATGCCTACGAATTTCGTAATGCGTACGCATTTGTACGCTAATTCGTACGCATTTCGTACTCTAATTCATACGCATTTTTATCACCAATGCGTACATATTTGTACACCAATGCATATGCATTGTGTACGCTGATTCGTACGTATTTTGTACGCTAATTCACACGCATTGTGTACGCTAATAATTCGCACGCTAATTCGTACGCATTTTGTATGCATTGTGTACGCAAATCCGTACGTATTTTGTACACTAATTCGTATGTATTTTGTCCGCAAATCAGTACGCAAATTCTTACGCAAATTTGTACGCATATTGTACGCAAATTCGTACGTATTTTGTACGCTAATTTGTGCGCATTTTGTAGGCAAATCCATACGCAAATCCGAACGCAAATCCGTACACAAATTCGTACGTATTTTGTACGCTGATTCGTACGTATTTTGTACGCTAATTCGTACGCATATTGTACGCAAATCCGTACGCAAATTCGTACGCATTTTGTACGCAAATACGTATGCAAATTCGTACGCAAATTCGTACACAAATTCGTACGCAAATCCGTACGTATTTTGTACGCTAATTCGTAAGCATTTTGTACGCAAATCCGTATGCAAATCCGTACTCAAATTCGTACGCAAATCCGTACGCAAATTCTTACGCAAATTCGTATGCAAAATCGTACGCGAATTAGTACCATTTTGTACGCAAATCCGGACGCTAATTTGTACGTATTTTGTGCGCAAATTCATACGCATTTTGTATGCAAATTCGTACGCTAATTCGTACACATTTTGTACGCTAATTCGTGCGCAAATACGCACGCATTTTGTACGCAAATTCGTACGTAAATTCGTACGCATTTTGTACCCTTATTCGTACGCTAATTCGTACGCATTTTGTACACAAATTTGTACACAAATTTGTACACAAATTTGTACGCATTTTGTATTAACCAGACACCCTCCCCTCTTCCGAGTGGGGGGGTGTCTAACATTATGCTCGGGTGCTCGGCAGAGCACTCGAGCAACCCCTAGTGCTCGGCCAGAGCACCCGAGCATACGAGCACAGAGGTGCTCGCTCAACACTACTGTTAACCCTTTCTGCCTTACAGAAATGATTAAAATATGCAAATAAAGAAATTTTGAAATTTAGCTTCCATTTTCCTTTAATTCTTGGGAAACATATAAAAGGTTAACAACATTTGTAAAAATCAGTTTTGAATTACTTCAGGGGTGTAGTTTCTAAAAATGGGGTGATTGGGGGTGATTTCAAAACTCCTTAAAGTGGAATTTGGAAATTTCATTAAAAATTTGAAAATTTGCTTCTAAAAATCTAAGCCTTCTAACATCCTAAAAAATAAAATGACATTCACAAAATAATTATATCGGTTTAAATATATTGTGGTGGCTCACCCCTCTATAGATGTGGATCAAAGGTGCAGTGCCAACGGCTTACCCCTAGCTGTGTGATTAAAAAAAGTAAGAATATCAAGAAGATAATGGTACACACACTTCCATCTGTTAAAATTCTAATAAATGTTTATTCTAATGGAAGGATAAAATGTTTCTTTGTAAATGGTAAATAACAAAAAAGTATTAAAATTAAAAAAAGATAAGAAAAAGAAAAAAAGTGTGACCTCAGAGCTGGGTGCCTATGTACATTCCCATAGTACATTCACATAGAGATAAAATCAAATATAAATGAAATATAAATGAAACCACTTAGTATATAGTATATGACAGCGATGCCCAACCTACGGCCCACGGGCCAGATGCGGCCCGCGAAGCCGTGTCATGCGGCCCGCGCATGCCCCCGCATCTTATGGGGCGAATGCTAATGAGCGCTTCCATTAAGAAAGCGCTCATTAGCACAGGAGGAAAAGGAAGTGGTGCAGACTCCGTACTCTATTCACTGCGCACAGCGTTAGGGCACTTCACAGCACAGCTGACAGAGGAGGAGGGAGAAGAGCGCTGGAACGGAGGAGTGGCGGCATCCAGGAGAAGGAGAGGTAAGTGCTTTTTTATTTTATATCCTCTGCGGCTGATGGAGGCATTTAGGGGGCTAATGGAGGCATTTGGGGGGCTGATGGAGGCAATTGGGGGCTGATGGAGCAATTTGGGGGGCTAATGGAGGCAATTGGGGGCTGATGGAGGCATTGGGGGCTGATGGAGGCAATTGGGGGCTAAAAGAGGCATTGGGGGCTGATAGAGGCATTGGGGGCTGATAGAGGCATTGGGGGCTGATAGAGGCATTTGGGGGGCTGATAGAGACATTAGGGGCTGATGGAGGCATTGGGGGCTGATGGAGGCAATTGGGGGGCTAAAAGAGCCATTTGGGGGGCTGATGGAGGCAATTGGGGCTGATGGAGGCATTGGGGGCTGATGGAGGCACTGGAGGCTAAAAGAGGCATTTGGGGGCATTTGGTGGCTAAAAGGCATTTGGGGGCTGATGGAGGCACTGGAGGCTAAAAAAAGGCATTTGGGGGCTGATGAAGACATTGGGGCGGATGGAGACATTACGGGCTGATGGAGGCATTGGGGGCTGATGGAGGCAATTGGTGGCTAAAAGAGGCATTTGCAGGCTAAAAGAGGCACTTGGGGGCTGATGGAGGCAATTGGGGGTCTGATGGAGGCAATTGGGGGCTGATGGAGGCAATTGGGGGCTGATGGAGGCATTGGGGGCTGATGGAGGCATTGGGGGCTGATGGAGGCACTGGGGGCTAAAAGAGGCATTTGGGGGGCTGATGGAGGCACTGGAGGCTAAAAGAGGCATTTGGGGCTGATGGAGGCACTGGGGGCTGATGGAGGCACTGGGGGCTAAAAGAGGCATTTGGGGGGCTGATGGAGGCACTGGAGGCTAAAAGAGGCATTTGGGGCTGATGGAGACATTGTGGGCTGATGGAGGCACTGAAGGCTAAAAGAGGCATTTGGGGGGCTGATGGAGGCATTTGGGGGGCTGATGGATGCATTTGGGGGCTGATGGAGGCATTGGGGGCTAAAAGAGGCATTTGGGGGCTAAAAGAGCCATTTGGGGGCTAAAAGAGCCATTTGGGGGGCTCATGGAGGCACTTGGGGGCTGATGGAGGCATTGGGGGCTGATGGAGGCACTGGAGGCTAAAAGATGCATTTGGGGGCATTTGGTGGCTAAAAGAGGCATTTGGGGGCTGATGGAGGCACTGGAGGATAAAAAAGGCATTTGGGGGCTGATGAAGACATTGGGGGCGGATGGAGACATTAGGGGCTGATGGAGGCATTGGTGGCTGATGGAGGCAATTGGGGGGCTAAAAGAGGCATTTGGGGGCTGATGGAGGAACTGGAGGCTAAAACAGGCATTTGGGGCTGATGGAGACATTGGGGGCTGATGGAGGCACTGGAGGCTAAAAGGCATTTGGGGGCTGATGGAGGTACTGGAGGCTAAAAGAAACATTTGGGTACTGATAGAGGCATCTGATTGGGGGTTATTCACATTGGGGTCTGAGCTAAGGTCTTATTGGGGTCTTATTAACATTGGGGGTCTGATTGGGGCTGTGAGCTGAGGTCTGATGAAAAATATATTTTTTCTTATTGTCCTCCTGTAAAACCTATGTGCATCTTATAGGGCGAAAAATTCATTCTATGCTGAGAATCAACATGACAAACTTTGATCCAAACATTTCAAAACTGGTTTCTGGAAAACATCTGCACATGTCACAATAATGAAATGACATCAAATAGTGAGTACAGAAATGATTTCTGGTTTATGATTTCTTTCTAATACTGTAATATCTAAATTAGTAGAATAATTTTTAATGATTGCATTTCTTTCTGGCAATGCTACCTGGTTCTGGCCCGCAAAATTTATTCCGTGTCTAGTGTGGCCCCTAGATGAAAAATGGTTGGGCACCACTGGTATATGATATATAATATTTCTCCACCATTAGGGTGGATCAGGTGGAGTTCATAGGTAATTCCTGAATATATGAAAAAATAAGTAAGTATATAACTATGTTGTGATCCGAGGTTCTTGTCGTCTGGGCCTCAGATTTGCACATAAATCTTTCCTTTTCTCCCCATATTAAATAATGTAGCCAGTTGGGGGACAATAACATAAAGTAGTCGCTTAATAGTTCCAGCAATATTACTATGTTTCTAATATAATATAAAGTAGCCACTTGATAGCTCCAGCAATGGGTATATGATATAATATATCTCTTTATAGATCCCTTGAGGGTACTTTACCAGTCTTTTTGGCTGTTCTTGTGATGCTGCTTCAGCGCTGTACGCTTCCCCCGCTGTATGGGTCCTGCCGGTGCGCGTGTGTGTTCGCGCCCGAATGTAGCGTCCTACGTGGCTGCTACTGAAGCTGATTGGGCTGTCTCCGTGTGTTGCCTGTCTTAGGATTTACCAAGTTCTCTGTATACTGTCCTCAATAGGGCAGCGATGTGCAGTCTCTGAGAGGTATAAGAGAGGTATAACAAAGCTTCAGTTTGCTCAGATTAGTATTTTAAATTAATAATATGGCAGATTCATGAGTCCTTATTCACTTCAAACGCGTTTCGGGGCTTTGTTATTCTGTCCCTTTCTCAGTGGTATTTTGGACTACAATGTGTAATCTGGCTCCTTAAATAGTCTCCAAAGGGTGAATAATTGATATTCTTGTTCATAGGAAAACCTTGCCTGGATCATTCCATATGATTTGGATAAAACGCATATAAACATAAGTTTATAAAGTGTGCAAAAATACAAAATAGAAAGAGTAAAAAATATAAGATTTTAAAATTACCATAAAATGATATATTTATTACTATAAAATGCAATTGATAATTAGTGTTAGTGACACCAAAGGTTCAGGGATAATATATATGAGGAAATTGTGGTGGAGGACATACATCTTGAGAAATGAAATACGTGGATAAATACAGTAATATATTATATATATATATATATATATATATATATATATATATAGAAGATGGAATATGGAATATAGATAAGTAAAATAATTTATAATGTACAGATAATTTAATGGTGTAATGGTATCTATCCCTGTCAGATTCACCCAAACCAAACCAAGCGTAGGAGGGAAAGGAGATTAGGCCTAATAACAAAACACACAGAAGGGAAAAGGAAACTTAACTTTCAGTGAAGAAATGGAGGCTCCAGGATCTCAGCTGAAAACCAAACTGCTGCACACCACAACAACAACTGAAGCTATAAACCGCAAGAAATAGTGGGAGAAGAAGCAATAAATAGGGGAGGGACAATTACCACACCAGGAACACCTGAGAGAAAAGGGTGTGGTAAATACCAACAACAAAAGGGGAAAACATGTCAAATTATACCACGTGTTGCCAATCTGACAGACCTCCTGTTATCTGTCCTAGGAATGTCCGTGACAATTTATCCCCCTATTGTTAGATTACTATATCCATTCTAGGGATCCTTTGACATTGAGGAGTCGTTATCTTGTTCTGTTTGGGAGATGGATCAAATGTAAAACGAAGTGCATGCATATACAGAATATATTAAATTCGTTAATCTAGATAATTCATACTCTTGAAATTAGTATTAATTGATTTTCTTTTCTTTTTTCTTTCTTTTTTATTCTTGTTTTCCTCTTTTAGGGATGGGGTTGGGGGCCTGAAGGGGAGGGGAAATTGAGGTGCTGGTACAAAAGCCTGACCTCGATTGCCCATCCCCAAAGGGCACCCAACCAAAGTCTGCAAGAAGCCGAACAATTCAAGCTCTGCATTATGACTGTTCGGAATCATGGTTTCGAATTCAAAGATCTTTATTGTGGTGGTCCTTGAAGTGTTTGGAAAGGGAGTGTTGTTCATAGCCTTTCCTTATATTTGTGATATGTTCGGACACTCTTTTCTTCAAGGGGCGTTTCGTCCTACCTATATATTGCTTTCCACAGGGGCACTGGAGTATATAAATAACATCTGTAGAGTCGCATGTTAGGCACTCCCTAATGGTCTGGGAATATGCATTCGTGGTCGATTTCACTTCCGTGGTTTTTTTAGAGAATTTTGTGATTCTACAATTATTACATCGTCCACACCTGTGGAAGCCCCTCAAGGTCAACCAGTTTGATGTGTGACAGATACCAGTCTTCTTAGTTTTAATAGATGGAGCCACTTTTAAGCCCAAATTGGGGGCTTTTGTGTAGATGAATTTGGGTGTAGCTGGTAATGATGACCCAATCACTTTGTCTTTCATCAGGAAATGCCAAAGTTTTCTGACTATTCTTTCAATGGTTTTATGTTGTGCGTTGAAGGGTAATATTAATCTAATTTGATCATCTTCCTCCAGTCTCTTTTCTTTCACCTCAAAGAATGTTTTCCTTTCCATTTTCCTTACTTTATCTAGGGATGCTTCCACTAGTTTGCTTGGATACTGCTTAGTGATGAATTGTTCCTTCAAGGCAGAGGCTTCTTCCTCAAATGTATCATTCTTTGAGCAGTTCCTTTTTAATCTCGGTAGATGGCAACTCAAAAAGAGGATACATCTGTTTTTCATTGTGGGTATTTGAAAGTTATTACATAATAATTTATTACTTTCTATTCTCATGTTGAGATCCAGAAATTCGATCTGTTTTTGGCTAATATTGGAGGTAAAAGTTTAATTGTATTTATTAGTATTGATATTCTCCAAAAATCTGTCTAGTTGATCTTCCATATCCTGCCATATAAAGATGATGTCATCAATAAATCTCTGCCATAGGGCCAGACTCCCCCCCAGCTTCGGGTTGATGGCTTCCCGTTCCCATTGTGCCATAAAAATATTGGCATAGCTGGGGGCAAATCTGGTGCCCAGGGCAGTTCAACGTTGCTGTATATAATACTCCGAATTGTGCCAAAAATAATTATGCATCAGGATATGGTGTATTCCCTCAACTATAAATTGTATCTGTTTGTCTTCCAATGTCCCATTGTCCGTAAGAAAACTCCTGACTGCATTTGTTCCCTGGTCGTGGTTAAAAATTGAGTATAGGGAGTTTACATCTAGCGTACCCAAGTACCAGTGGTTCTGAATTTGTAAAGTCTCCAATGTTGACATAATTAACAGCCATTTGTAAAAACAATTCCATCATACATAAAAGACACTACTGACATTATGTCAACATTGGAGACTTTACAAATTCAGAACCACTGGTACTTGGGTACGCTAGATGTAAGCTTCCTATACACACTCCCTAAAAGAGGAAAACAAGAATAAAGAAAAAATTAAAAAAGAAAAAATCAATTAAAATCAATTAATACTAATTTCAAGAGTATGAATTATCTAGATTAACAAATTTAATATATTCTGCATATGCATGCACTTCGTTTTACATTTGATCCATCTCCCAAACAGAACAAGATAACGACTCCTCAATGTCAAAGGATCCCCAGAATGGATATAGTAATCTAACAATAGGGGGATAAATACAGAACATGAGAATCTGACAGGGATAGATACCATTACACCATTAAATTATCTGTACATTATAAATTATTTTACTTATCTATATTACATATTTTATCTTCTATATATATATCATATATTACTGTATTTATCCTCGTATTTCATTTCTCAAGATGTATGTCCTCCACCACAATTTCCTCATATATGATATTATCCCTGAACCTATGGTGTCACTAACACTAATTATCAATTGCATTTTATAGTAATAAATATATCATTTTATGGTAATTTTAAAATCTTATATTTTTTACTCTTTTTATTTTGTATTTTTTCATACTTTATAAACTTATGTATATACCGTTATGTGTTTTATCCAAATCATATGGAATGATCCAGGCAAGGTTTTCCTATGAACAAGAATATCAATTATCCATCCTTTGGAGACTATTTAAGGAGCCAGATTCCACATTGTAGTCCAAAATACCACTGAGAAAGGGGCAGAATAACAAAGCCCCGAAACACGTTTGAAGTGAATAAGGACTCATGAATCTGCCATATTATTAATTTAAAATACTAATCCGAGCAAATTGAAGCTTTGTTACACCTCTCTTATACCTCTCTGAGACTGCACATCGCTGCCCTATTGAGGACAGTATACGGAGAACTTGGTAAATCCTAAGACAGGCAACACGCGGAGACAGCCCAATCAGCTGCAGTAGCAGCCACGTGGGACGCTACATTCAGGCGCGCGCGGGCAGGACCCATACAGCGGGGGAAACGTACAGCGCTGAAGCAGCATCACAAGAACAGCCAAAAGGACTGGTAAAGTACCCTCAAGGGGATCTATAGAGAGATATATTATATCATATACCCACTGCTGGAGCTATTAAGCGGCTACTTTATATTATATTGGAAACATAGTAATATTGCTGGCACTATTAAGCAACTACTTTATATTATTGTCCCCCAACTTGCTACATTATTTAATATGGGGGAAAAGGAAAGATTTATGTGCAAATCTGATAATTAATAGAGGCCCAGACGACAAGAACCTCGGATCACAACATATTTATATACTTACTTATTTTTTCATATATTCAGGAATTACCTATGAACTCCACCTGATCCACCCTAATGGTGGAGAAATATTATATATCATATACTATATACTAAAGTGGTTTCATTTATATTTCATTTATATTTGATAATTCGATTTTTTATATGTGAATGTACTATATAATAATTATGTACATAGGCACCCAGCTCTGAGGTCACACTCTTTATCTTTTTCTTATCTTTTTTTATTTTTAATACTTTTTTGTTATTTACCATTTACAAAGAAACATTTTATCCTTCTATTAGAATAAACATTTATTACAATTTTAACAGATGGAATTGTGCGTACCATTATCTTCTTGATATTCACAAAATGATGCTAACAAAGTAGACATACGGTGAATGTTAATTAATAACAACTTTATGAGGCATCACTATCAGTCTTAAAAGCAGAGAAATTCAAATTTAGAAATTAGTACATTTTCCCAAATTTTCTGTGAATTTTGAATTTCTTTTCAAAAAAGGTAAAACACATCAACTCAAATTTACCTTTAAACTAAGTACATTGTGTCAAAGAAAATTTTGAATCACTTAGATAACTAAAAACATAGTTATTACCACAAAGTGACATGTCAGATTTGAAAAAATAGGCTGTGTCAGGAAGGTGAAAAACAGCTGTGTCCTAAAGGGGTTAAAGGGGTTGGACACTTACTGATTACTGTTGACCAATGTGTTTGTAAGATGACTCTATGGCACATGGGAGAGCAGGCTTGCTATAATGGCCGCCATCATCACATGAGACCAATACCATACTGACACCAAACATACAAAGGCGTAGAAAATGGTTAATGAGATGGGCCTACCATCCCGTCCTCTTCCCCGCCCACTTTTTTAGACCTGTCGTGAGCCAGGTAAAGTTGCAGATTGTGGCACAAAGTACCTTTGTGACGCAATCTGTGCCAGAAATATACCAAATATAGGCGTATTTCTGGTTAGTAAATGACCCCTTTTATGTTTAATTACTATGTGTTTGATTATTTTTATAATGAATACATTTTTATGTAATACTGCAAAATAGTCATCTCAGATATTTGACTATGAGAGAGAGTTTCAATCTTCACTATCCGGTTAATTGTCAACATTCAAAACTCAATGTAATAGCAAAACCATTCTGAAAGTAATTGACGTTAATAGTATCATAAAACTCCTTCATTGCCACCCATGCTGTTGCATAAGCAGCCCATGTTCAGGGCGCTACTGAATTTGTAATCAAGTTGAGAACTATTCCAAGATCCATTCTCAAACATGTTTTGGACATGTTGTTCTTTCTAGAATGGCATCCGGAACTAAAGTTATGAATAAGTGAAACTGTTGGCGAGATAAACAATCGGCTGTTGTTATTCTTGCCTTGAATATATTTTACCTTTAACCAAATATTGTTATTCAAACCAACTAATACTAAATATCTCAATAGATTTCCTATTGTCTCAGATTTTGAATTTGAACAGTAAATATCTATCACTACTCCTTTATTATCAAATTTAATAAAAATCCTCTTATTTTTAAAACAATCATTCCATATGGTTAAGGCTACATGCAGACGACCGTATGTGTTTTGCAGTCCGCAAATTGCGGATCCGCAAAAAAAACGGATGACGTCCGTATGGTATCCGATTTTTTTGCGGATCCATTGTAACGATGCCTATGCTTGTCCGCAAAACGGACAAGAATAGGACATGTTGTATTTTTTTTGCGGGGCTACGGAATGGACATATGGATGCGAATAGCGGACATTTTTTGCAGACCCATTGAAATGAATGGGTCAGCATCCCATCCGCAAAAAAAACGGAACGGACATGGAAAAAAAAACTTTGTGTGCATGAGGCCTAAGGTTACTTTCACACTAGCGGCAGCCCGGATCCGGCAAGTGAAGGGTGCCGTCGGATCCGGACTGCCGCAAGGACATGTGTGGGGCCGGAAGCGCGCTCCGGCCCCACACATGTTACACACACATACACAAACACAGTACACACAGACAAACACACAAACATACACAGACACACATACTTACATTCCCCTGGCAGGCCGAAGTTCTCCACAGACAGGAGGGCGCGCAGGTATGATGATTTCCCACAGCGCCCTCTGCTGGGCGCTGAGTGAAATCGTCATACCTGCGCGCCCTCCTGCGCTGGGAAGACCTGGGGCCTGCCAGGAGAATGTAAGTATGTATATGTATATATGTTTGTATGTGTATATGTCTGTGTATGTTTATGTGTATGTATGTATGTATGTATGTATGTGTAGGTGACGGATCCGTCATTAACTCCATTGAAAGTCAATGGAGGATGGATCCGTTTACCATTGTGTCACACCAAACGGATCCCTCCCCATTGACTTTCATTGGGGGTCATAACGAATCCGTCTTGGTGCTGATGCCTGGACCAGAGAGAAAACCGCAGCATGCTACGGTTTGCTCTCCGGTCTGAAGACGGAACGGAATGCTTTTAGAAGCATGGTGCGGGCAGATATCAAACATATAGCAGATAGAGTGGAATCCTTGGAGGACGCCCATGATGATACTAGAAACTACATCCAAGCCTTGCACACCTCTATATCCTCTCAGAATTCTGCACTCAGAGAAATGGGGAGACATCTGGGAGACTTGGATAATAGGGGCCGCAGGAATAATATCAGAGTAACGGGCCTGCCTGAGGTCACGGGGGAGGAGGGCTTATTCATCACTTTAGAAGCTATCTTTAACTTGATACTTGGTGAACTCCAGTCTCACAAGATTAAGTTAGACCGTGCTCACCGAGCCCTCAAACCGAAAGGTCCCCAATCCAGGCCGAGAGATGTGATCTGTTGTGTTCATGACTTTGCCCTCAAGGAGGCAATTATGGCCAAGGCGCGGAACCTCCGAAATTTTGAGTTTGACGGATCTCCAGTACAGCTTTTTCCAGATCTGTCCTGGATAACGCTGCAGAAGAGGAGGCATCTACACCCGCTTCTTACTGCCCTCCGGGACCGGCAAATTGCGTACTGCTGGGGTTTCCCATTTTCTTTGTCTGCTAGACAGCAGGGCAGAACAGCGACTCTTCGCACGTTCGCAGACCTACAACCTTTCTGTGAGGCACTAGATCTCTCCACTCCTGCGCTAGAGGACTGGGAACTGGAATCTCCCGCTCCACCGCGAGTTTGGACCCCAGTCACACGAAAAAGAAGAGCGGGCCCGTCTGATGGACTCTCTAAAAGGCCTCTTTCATCTCAAAGGCCTCCGCCTCCCACAGGCCCAAGACCGACAGGATGAGCTGATCCTCCTCCCTGATGGTTTTCACTGCAGTTTAAATTATCCTTATACGCGGATGATGTGCTCCTTACTCTTACGGGGTTGCATGTGTCCCTTCCTAATCTACAGGTCACTCTGAGGGAATATGGTCATTTGTCGGGATATAAAGTAAACACTACTAAAACGGAGGCGCTTCCGGTTAATATCTCGGAATCCACTCTTGCTCTTTTAAAGAATAATTTCCACTTTCAATGGAAGACAGACACATTGCGTTACTTAGGCATAAATATCACCCCTAAATTTGCAGACCTTTATAAAGCTAATTTTCCCCTTATTTATGGAGAGATTAAATTGCTCTTATCTAAATGGCAGACACTACCGCTTTCTCTGTTGGGGTGTATTGCGGCTGTGAAAATGACCATACCACCTAAGGTCTTGTATCTTTTTGAGACCTTACCTATCCCGGTCCCACTGGGAGACCTGAGGTCTCTCCAATCCCATACTCTCAAGTTTATTTGGGCTCATAAACGGCATAGAATCTCCAGGACAGTTCTCTTGTCCAGCAGGGGTCAGGGTGGACTTGCGGTTACGGACTTTGTTAAATATTACTGGGCAGCCCAGTTACGTTCTATACCTGCCTGGGTCTCTTTGCATCCCTATTCTGTCTGGATGCAGATTGAGAGGTTATGGCTGGCGCCGGTTCACCCTAATTCTCTGCTTTGGTCTGGTTCTTGCACTTCTTCCATGGATAGAGACCTGTTAGGACCCATGAGGTGCACTAGGATGATCTGGCACACCTGCAGCGCTAAATTCCCTCTGGTATCCCGTAACTCTGCGATGACCTCTTTTTTGCATCATCCATCCCTTCCTTCTAGTCTGACGGCATCGGCCACGAGACTGTCACTCTCTGTTTACTGTGGCGCCTTATTTTGCTGATCTTTAATAAACATACAATTATTAAAAAAAAAAAAAATTACTAAAGGCCCATTCACACGACCGTAATATTGCGGGTCCGCAAAAACTACGAGTGACGCCCGGCGTGTGTTCGGCAATGTTCAGAACACACGGCCGGGCGCCCCATTTAAAATGCCTATACTTGTCCGCTGTTGTAGACAAGTGTAGGACATATTCTATTTTTTTATGAGGAGCCGCGGTACAGAGCTGGCTCTGTGCCACGGCTGCCCGCTCTCATATTAGTGAATGGGGCCGCATCTATTCCGCATTACTGCGGAATAGATGTGGACCCATTCACATGGTCATGTGAATGGGCCCTAAAATGAGCCCTTTTTCAAATTATGTGATCAGAGCAGAGAGGGGCTGGCCTAGCCCCTCAGAGCATCACTCCTTCTCCCAGTGAGATTTTCAGAGCAGTAAGGATGCTTGGCCCTGAAATCTCACGCATGTGCACTTTTATTGGCACAGCGAAGATCTCAGAGTAGGGACTACCGCAAGATATCGGTAATATCCACATGCAAAAGTTTTCAGGGCCAGACATCAGAGCAGTAAGGATGACAGGCCCTGTCAATCTTCATTAATGGGGGAGTGGCAACAAGGAGAGGGGGAAGTGAAGCAGAGCACCAAGGGTCTAGGTCAGCACCTTGGTGCTTCGAGCACCTCATTTACATATAACAATAAAAATTTCTCTGCAACAGTAATCCCAATTGCAGAGAGAAAAGGCTAATTTTAGTCACCATGATCAACCCTACCAGAAACATCTTGCTGCATAAAAAAATTCAACAAAATAAAAGCAGCAAAAACAATTTTAAAAAAAGTTAAAAAGTGACCGCTGCATTTCCTGGACAGACTGCGCCTTGTCTGTCCCAAACTCACTGATTTATTATGCTGTGAGATCTACCTGTTGCGTTGGGGGCTATAGTCATGGTCGAGCAGGAACTCACAGCAACGTAAATCATTATGATGTTGCGTGTCAGACGAGCCGCGGACGGTCAGGGAAATCCAGCAGCTACACAGATCGTATTTTCCAGACTTGCCCAAATGTGGTTTAAAAGGGCATCTGTCAGCAGATTTGTACCTATGAAACTGGCTGACTTATTGCATGTGCACTTGGCAGCTGAACGCATCTGTGTTGGTTCATATGTGCCTGCATTGCTGAGAAAAATGATGTTTTAATATATGCAAATGAGCCTCTAGGAGCAATGGGTGGTTCTATACTCTATGAAACTGCTGCACCCTTTCCACTTTGACAGGGCCAAGTAGTAAAAATATAATAACACCTGGCCCTGTCACAGTGCAGGGGGAGCAGCAGTTGTAAAGACATGAGAGCTTCTAGGAGTAACAGCAATGCCCCCGTTGCCTCTAGATATGCTCATTTGCATATATAAAACTTTTTTCTCAGCAATGCAGGCACATACACTACTCGCAAAAAAAGTTAGGGATATTTGGTTTTCATAATAAATTTATGGAAAACTTAAAAAGTTCATGCTACAGTGATATTCTATAATGAAAAGTAGGGCATTTAAGTAGAAGCATGCAGTGATGATTTCCTCATCTCAAACATGTTATTGAAACAAAAGCCAACAACAGTGGTGGGTATACCCCCACAAAAAATGTCCATGTCCCCAGGGGCGGACTGGGAAAGTGGCACTGAAAAAAAAATACTAAAAGTGGCCCTGTTTGGTAGTTGGGTCCAAATTGATGGAAGGCAGGGCCAGAAATACCATATCGTGGCACATTATACCACCCCAACAGCATCAAATACCACTGTCCACCACAAAAATACTGCCAACAGCACAACATACATCCCCAAAAACCACTGGCTGGCCCCCTGGGCATCAGCCCACCGGGAAATTTCCCTGTAAAGTCTATGGCCAATCCGCCCCTGAGTGTCTCAAAAACTTGTCATGTGGCCTTGAGCATCAGTTACAGCTCGACAACGACCTCTCATGCTGTTCACAAGTCGACTTATTGTCTTCTGAGACATGGCATCCCACTCTTCTTGAAGGGCGGCCCTCAGGTAATTGAGGTTCTAAGGTACAGAGTTACGAGTCTCTACTCAGTGACTCAGCTGATCCCATAGGTTTTCTATGGGATTCAGGTCTAGAGAAAGTGCAGGCCACTCCATTTCAGATACCCCAGTCTTCAGCAGCCGTTCCCTAATGATGCAACCTCGATGAGCTGGCGCATTGTTGTCAAAGAAGATGAAATTCGACCCTTGTTGTTCACACAAAAGCACAATGACTGGATTAATGATATTATTCAAGTAGTATGGGCTTGTCACTGTACCATTCACAAAGTGTAAGGCAGTTCTATATTGACTAGACACACCTGCCCATAATAACACAACCACCACCAAAGGCAAACAGTGGCTGATACATAGCGCTCTACTTGACATCTCCAACATCATTTCTTCTCAGAATAAATCAACTTTCATCAGTGAACTGCACTAAGGCCCACTGGTTCGTAGTGCAGTGTAGATGCTCCCTGGCCCATGCAAGACGATGACACCTGTGGTCAGGTACCCTTCAAGGTCGTCTAGCACGCAGACCATGCTGATGTAAACGGATGGTCTGATGGGACACTTGGTGCCTCTCACCTCCCTTAAATGTGCCTGGAGTTGTGTGGCATTCATCATCCGATTCCACAGGGCATTGTTCAAAATGAAGCAGTCATCAGTGTGGGATGTGGCCAAAGGACCTTCACTTCTAGGCCTTTCTGTGACTCTTCCAGTCTCTCTCTGTTGGTTGCAACCTGCTGATGACACTCTGGCACTGTAAGCTCAGTGGCCCCTTCCGTCTGAAAACATCCAGCTTGAAACCTCGCAGTGGAGAGATACTCTTGATCAATTTTTAGGTGTTGTCTTGGTCTCATGATGTCAATATGTGAACAGCATGATGAGGGGGACTGTTTAAATACTAATTCTAATTGAACCAGGAAACATATTGGGCAATTCATGGATCAAACACCTGTTGTGAAATTTGCTGTTAAGCTCCTTGTTAGAGAACAGCAAGTTGTGCAAAAAGTACTGAAACACTGAACAGTTGGACAAGTTCATTCAAAAGTTTAGAGAAGGTCACATTAAGTTCACCTGTAAAGGTTAGAGTGCATTTTAGGGTAATTCTGAAATTTCAACACAATCCAAATATCCATAACTTTTTGTGAGTCGTGTATGAACATGGGACCAACACAGATGCCTTCAGCTGTCAAGCGCACATGCAACAGGTCAGCCAGTATCATAGATACAACTCTGCTGACAGATGCAGTGTGTACGTGCCATCTTCCTTCTCTCTTCCTGCTGCTATGTCTATGGCAAAGCAGCAGCGAGCAGGAAGGGAGACGGCACATGCACATGCAGCTTCATAAAGCTGACCAGCAAGAGTGCCGGGTGTCGTACCCCCGTAGATCTGATATTGATGACCTATCCTAAGAATAGATTGTCAATATTAAAAGCCCGGAGAATCCCTTTAAGACATTGCTGAATTGTAGTGATCAGTAATGCAGGATCCAGCTGCAGCCTCTCAACAGGTTCACTCATTACAGTAGACATAATAGTGCCTCTGTTAGTTGCATGGCATGCTGCTCTGGAGAACATCATTCTTCTCATTCTGGAATGAAAAACCAATGTTTTTTCGGTTGTTCTATATTAAATATCTTTCCAGCTAATTATTTTTCTCTGCTCGTGGCACTTCAAAGAGTCAAGATGTTGGCTTAACTTAAATAGATGAGTACAATAAACATAAGGAGCACACATGCTAACCACCCCCCTACCTAATACAGCTTCAGCTTTAGATCCCATGCCAGAGAGAAAAACAAGTGCCACTTTGTTTATTCGTTATGTACACGCACTGCCACTACTTAGGGCAGCCTGGTCCAAATTGCAGCACCTCAACCAGCTCCCTTACCAGTCGGACCTCATGTCTGAAACCAATTTCTCCACTCGATTTGTTGCTGGCCCGACTATATGATTATAAACCGGGTTTCTGGGTCAGCCACTGGCCATCTGCGGCTACTCGATGCCCATGAGGAACATGCAGATTAAGCCCTCAGACAACTGGCACATCACTCATCAGTGCTTAGCCCCACCAAATTTCACCTGGTACCACCTGGCTGGTTGAAGCACCATGATTCCAGCCTCACATATGGTGGCTGTGGTCAGGGGCATAACTACCATAGTGGCAGGCCATGCAACTGCTATGAGGCCCAGGGCAAGAGGGGGCCCAATTGGGATCATCTCCTCTTCTACTGGAGGTGAAAACTTGGTCAAGACTCTACTCTCTAAAGAAACAACTTTTAGCAAACAAAGCAGTGGAAAAAATGGCCCAAGGGTCACTGAAAGAGGTTTAGGCGGAAACCCTTCTGTCCTGTGTGGGGGGCCTGGTGTGATTCTTGTTATGGAGCCAGTATTTCTCTATGTACAAAAGTTTAAATCACTCCCCTTTCCATATAATTAAAAAATAAATACCTAAATAACAATAAATATAGACATCATGGGTATCACCGTGACCGAAAACGCCCATACTTTAAAAATATAAAAAAAATTCCAATACGCCGAATTGTGTGGCGGAAAAAAGCGTCAAAATAGCGATTCGCTGTTTTTTGTCGCTTTTTTTTTTTCCCAAAAAAAAATTAAATAAAAAGTGATCAAAAAGTCATACAACACCCAGAATGGTATCAATAAAAAGTTCAGATCGCCCCGCAAAAAATGAGCCCCCATACAGCTCCATACACATAAATACCAAAACGTTATAGGGGTCAAGATATGACAGAAAAAGAAAATGTCCAACTTTATAATTATTTTATCAAAACGCAGAAAAAACTGTAAATATTAGGTATCGCCGGATTCGTAATGACCAGTAGAATGAAAGCAACTGGTCAATTTTAATGAACATTGAACGCTGTAAATAAAAAACCCGTAGAACTCTAGTTGAATAGCGTTTTTTTTTTACATTTCACCCGATTTGGAATTTTTTTCCCGCTTCCCACTACACCATATGCAACATTAAATGGTGGCGTTGGAAAGTACAACTTGTCCCGCAAAAAACAAGCCCTCATACAGCTATGTGAAAAGAAAAATAAAACAGTTATGGCTGTTTGAAGGCAGGGAGCGCAAAACGAAAACGCATAACCAAAAAAACCTCCGGTACTGAAAGGGTTAATAGCACCCTTTTGGCCCAAGAGGGCGTGGTTCCCGCTTCTCCTCTCCATCTCTGCAGGAAATTATTGGGTTCTGCCAATCCGTCACCATCTTCTACATCAGGGTCCGGTCCTCCATCCCAAGGTGTATCAGCTTCGGCTCACGGCATGGAACTTGAGCGCAGAATTCTGAGGAAACAAGGTCTTTCTGACGGAGTAATCTCTACAATTATTTACAGCAGGAAACCTGTTACTTCTAAAATATATCATAAAGTTTGGAAAACTTTTCAGGAGTTCTGTAAAGTGGACTCAAGTGTGGCATTACCGGACAGTATGGACTTAGTGTTGAACTTCCTGCAATCAGGGCTAGAAAAGGGTCTTAAAGTTAGTACTTTAAAGGTATAGGTGGCAGCCTTGAGTATCATTCTAGACATAAAATTGGCAGATCATATTTTGATAAAAAGATTCCTGAGAGGAGCTAGTCGTTTAACACCTCCGTTAGGAATACAGTTCCACCTTGGGACCTCAATGTGGTTCTTTCCGCTTTAATGAAACCCCCATTTGAGCTGCTGGCAGATCTGCAGTAAAATTACTTTTATTCAAAACAATAATTTTGGTAGCTATCACCTCGGCGAGGAGGGTAGGAGAAATACAGGCTTTTTCCTGTAGACCCCCCTATCTTACGGTCGAAGATGATGGGATCACTCTTAAAGGGGTTGTCTCACCTTCATAATCCACTTTATATCCATTATTTGCCCTCCAGTAAAGGTTTCTTCAATATACATCCATTTTCAAATCTGGATGTAACTCCTGTAAATCTTATGTTCTTACCCCAAAACTGCATGCTCGTTTCCAGGGGTTACGGCCACCGCTTTAATGTTAGGAGCGGTGGCCGCACAAGCGCACTTGTCCTCTATGCTCTGGCTGCAGAGCTGGCCGGCTTTCACAGGAGCGAGCACGCACTACCACTCGCGCATGCTCATTCACTCCCGACCTGGCCACCTCACAGAGATGATCACAGTTACAGGGGATATGCTACAGCCCCGTAACTGTTATAGATAAAGATAATTATATGCACTTACTCTAGGCAGCTGTCTCCAAGTAACCTTATCTGGAGACATTTAGGTGTTGAGCAAGCAAGTAACTGTTATCTCCTTGGCCCCTTGCAGAGGAGTGAGTGTGTCTGCACTGCCACATAGCATTATATTGGTTTATGAGGCTATGTAACCCTTAGAGGTCTTGAATGTATTAGATGACACTGACCTAATGCTGTCAGTGTCATCTAATACATTTCAGACCTCTAAGGGTTACATAGCATCATAAACCAGTATACAGGGGCGGTCTTGGCATTTCTGGGGCCCTAAGCGAAGTTATGTCTGGGGGGGCCCCCCCAATGACACCTCACACCCCTGATGACACGGCCTCTGATGACACGCCCCCCCCCAATGACACACCCCCTACACCTCACTGGAGGGGGGTCAAGGTTGCCCACAGCCTATGGCGTGTCCCAGACTCCCAGCTCTCTATTGGCTGGGCTGCAGGGGCGTAGCTAAAGGCTCATGGGCCCTGGTGCAAGAGTTCAGCTTGGGCCCCCCCGCCTAATACAGCGCCCCATACCTCTTACATCCAGTATAATACAGCGCCCAATACCTCTTACATCCAGTATAATACAGCGCCCCATACCTCTTACATCCAGTATAATACAGCGCCCCATACCTCTTACATCCAGTATAATACAGAGCCTCATACCTCTTACATCCAGTGACGTCTCCTCGGATGTAGATCTTCTCTTTCCTCATCTTCTCCTTTCAGACCAGACGCCATTTTTCAGCCATTTCTTATCTCTGCAGTTTGACAGAAAAAAATCTTAGTTTACTACTTTTCCATCATCCTCCCATCTTCTGGACAAATCATCCTACCACCCCAGTACTGTGCCACTAGTACCACACAGATAGTGCCCTTCAATAATTATTGGCACACAGTGTCCTAAAATAACTGCGCCCAGCAAATACTGTCCCGTAATAGTGTGAACATACCGTCCCCCAGAAATAACTGCGCTGATACTGTGCCAGGGTGCCCCCCACAGTAATAGTGCCCCCCACCATACTAATGTCCCCACTGTGCCCCAGAAGTAATAACGCTTCCAATGTGCCAGTAAGAAGTGCTCCCCACCCATAGATGCCCCCCAAATTATGTGCCAGTAAGAAATGCCCCAATAATGCGCCAGAAGTTCCCCCCATTGATTCCCCCTCAAAATCATGTGCCAGTAAGAAATGCCCCCAGTGCCCCCATGTGCCAGTAAGAAATGCCCCCAGTGCCCCCATGTGCCAGAAAAATGCCCCTAGTGCTCCCATGCCATAAAGAAATGCCCCCAGTGCCCCCATGTGCCAGTAAGAAGTGCCCCCAGTGCCAGTAAAAATGCCCCAGTGCCCCCTTGTGCCAGTAAAAATGCCCCCAGTGCCCCATGTGCCAGTAAAAATGCCCCCATGTGCCCCCATGTGCCAGTAAAAATGCCCCGTGCCAGTAAAATGCCCTCAGTGCCCCCATGTGCCAGTAAAAATGCCCCCAGTGCCCCCATGTGCCAGTAAAAATGCCCCCATGTGCCAGTAAAAATGCCCCCAGTGCCCCCATGTGCCAGTAAAAATGCCCCCAGTACCAGTAAAAATGCCCCCAGTGCCCCATGTGCCAGTAAAAATGCCCACAGTGCCCCCATGTGCCAGTAAAATGCCCACAGTGCCCCCATGTGCCAGTAAAAATGCCCACAGTGCCCCATGTGCCAGTAAAATGCCCACAGTGCCCCCATGTGCCAGTAAAATGCCCCCAGTGCCCCCATGTGCCAGTAAAATGCCCCCAGTGCCCCCATGTGCCAGTAAAATGCCCCCAGTGCCCCCATGTGCCAGTAAAAATGCCCCCATGTGCCAGTAAAAATGCCCCCAGTGCCACCATGTGCCAGAAAAAATGCCCACAGTGCCCCCATGTGCCAGTAAAATGCCCACAGTGTCCCCATGTGCCAGTAAAAATGCCCACAGTGCCCCCATGTGCCAGTAAAAATGCCCCCATGTGCCAGTAAAATGCCCCCAGTGCCCCCATGTGCCAGTAAAATGCCCCAGTGCCCCCATGTGCCAGTAAAATGCCCCCAGTGCCCCCATGTGCCAGTAAAAATGCCCCCAGTGCCCCCATGTGCCAGTAAAAATGCCCCATGTGCCAGTAAAAATGCCCCCAGTGCCCCCATGTGCCAGTAAAAATGCCCCCAGTACCAGTAAAAATGCCCCCAGTGCCCCCATGTGCCAGTAAAAATGCCCCCAGTGCCCCCATGTGCCAGAAAAAATGCCCACAGTGCCCCATGTGCCAGTAAAATGCCCACAGTGCCCCCATGTGCCAGTAAAAATGCCCACAGTGCCCCATGTGCCAGTAAAATGCCCACAGTGCCCCCATGTGCCAGTAAAAATGCCCACAGTGCCCCCATGTGCCAGTAAAAATGCCCACAGTGCCCCCATGTGCCAGTAAAAATGCCCCCATGTGCCAGTAAAATGCCCCCAGTGCCCCCATGTGCCAGTAAAATGCCCCCAGTGCCCCCATGTGCCAGTAAAAATGCCCCCAAAATGCCCCCAATTGAGCTCCGGTCGGTGACTGCTACAATAAAAAAAAAAATAAAAAAAAATTAACACTTATACTTACCTCCATGGTGCTGGCAGCGATGCGATGCAGGCCTCTTCCGGCCTGTGTCCCGCGCTGTACGGCTCAGGCGGCGCGATGACGTCATCGCGCCGCCTGAGCCGGCCTCTGATAGGCTGCAGGCCCAGTGCCTGCAGCCTATCAGAGGAACGGGCAGGGGAGACGCCTCTCCCTCCCCTGCCCCAGTACAATACAGGCATCTGTATCGCCGTCCTGAGGACGGCGATACAGATGACTATGGAGATGAGCGTTTCCACAATGGAAGCGCTCATCTCCCTCTGCCCCTCTGCGGGCGGTCTTGGGCACCGGCACAAGAGAAGAGCGTGGGGGCCCCCTTGGACGCCGGGGGCCCTACGCAAATGCATAGGATGCGTGGTGCCCAAGACCGCCCCTGCCAGTATAATGCTATGCGACCTGTCAGTACTAGAAGTTCAGACCCGTGCTGACACACTGGCTCCTCTCTGTGTTCACAAACTGGCTGCTGGCAAGCTTTCTGTAAGTAATCACCTTATATTTCCCCATAATTTACATTATAGGATCTGAAATCTTTGTAATGAAAATACTGTTCACTCTATGAAATTATATACATCATCTGCATCATCTACAGTATATACTGTTTTGTTGAACATCCTACATTCATGCTGATATATATTATAAAATAAGAACAAATCTGTCTCTCACTATATATATATATATATATATATATATATATATGCAGATTTATTGTAATTTTTTACATTTATTTATTTATGTGAATCTCTTTCTATATATAGATACATATTTCTCTATATAGAGAGAGTAGAGAGATAAAGATGTATTTTTATATATTT
This sequence comes from Rhinella marina, assembly GCA_900303285.1. Lineage (NCBI taxonomy): Eukaryota > Metazoa > Chordata > Amphibia > Anura > Bufonidae > Rhinella > Rhinella marina. The sequence continues at coordinate 25,860 of ONZH01014599.1, forward strand.
TTATGTGTGTTTGTTATTTAAAAAAAAAAAAAAAAAAATATATATATATATATATATATATATATATATATATATATATAATATTTTCTTTATTTCTGTGAATATCTCTCAGCATACAGAGTGAAGAGGGGGGTATCTCAGTATATTGAATAAAATATATATATATATATATATCTACGAAAATATTGTCATATAATTTTTTTAACTATTTTTTGGGGTTTAATTTCAGATGCACCAGAGGATATAATTAATGTACCCATCCGAAAATGGCATAGGATGGAATTTTTTAAATGTAAGATACCCACACTAAGGGCCCATGTCCATATTGCGGCCCACAAACAGCGGGTACACAATATATGGGCACCAGCCATATGCACACCGTATCACAGATGTGGACCTATTCACGAATTCATGAATGAGCCCGCAATCTGTTAGATATGGTGCGGGGCAGAACAAAGGCAGAAGCCCAAGGAAGCACTGGGTTTTCTGTCCATGCCTCTGCACAGCAAAAAAGTAGAGCATTCACTACTTTTTTGTGGTGTGGACCCCATTCAAGTGAATGGGTCCTGCGTCCGCATACAGTGGCCCTATGGTTAGTGCCTGTGCATCGCAGACCGAATTTTGCATTCCGCAGAACAAGCCCAGCCTCCTTGTGGCCCCCATACAGTATAATGTCTCCTTGTGGCTGCCCCCAAACAGTATATAACGTCTCCTTGTGGCTGCCCCCATACAGTATAATGTCTCCTTGTGGCCCCCATACAGTATAATGTCTCCTTGTGGCCTCCATACAGTATAATGTCTCCTTGTGGCCCCCATACAGTATAATGTCTCCTTGTGGCCCCCATACAGTATAATGTCTCCTTGTGGCTGCCCCCATACAGTATAATGTCTACTTGTGGCCCCCCCATACAGTATAACGTCTCCTTGTGGCCCCCCATACAGTATAACGTCTCCTTGTGGCTGCCCCCATACAGTATAATGTCTCCTTGTGGCTGCCCCCATACAGTATAATGTCTCCTTGTAGCTGCCCCCATACAGTATAATGTCTCCTTGTAGCTGCCCCCATACAGTATAATGTCTCCTTGTAGCTGCCCCCATACAGTATAACGTCTCCTTGTGGCTGCCCCCATACAGTATAATGTCTCCTTGTGGCTGCCCCCATACAGTGTAACGTCTCCTTGTGGCTGCCCCCATACAGTATAATGTCTCCTTGTGGCTGCCCCCATACAGTATAATGTCTCCTTGTAGCTGCCCCCATACAGTATAATGTCTCCTTGTGGCCGCCCCCATACAGTATAATGTCTCCTTGTGGCTGCCCCCATACAGTATAATGTCTCCTTGTGGCTGCCCCCATACAGTATAATGTCTCCTTGTGGCCGCCCCCATACAGTATAATGTCTCCTTGTGGCCGCCCCCATACAGTATAATGTCTCCTTGTGGCTGCCCCCATACAGTATAATGTCTCCTTGTGGCTGCCCCCATATAGTATAATGTCTCCTTGTGGCTGCCCCCATACAGTATAACGTCTCCTTGTGGCTGCCCCCATAAAGTATAATGTCTCCTTGTGGCTGCCCCCATACAGTATAATGTCTCCTTGTGGCTGCCCCCATACAGTATAATGTCTCCTTGTAGCTGCCCCCATACAGTATGTCTCCTTGTGGCTGCCCCCATACAGTGTAATGTCTCCTTGTGGCTGCCCCCATACAGTATAATGTCTCCTTGTGGCCGCCCCCATACAGTATAATGTCTCCTTGTAGCTGCCCCCATACAGTATAATGTCTCCTTGTAGCTGCCCCCATACAGTATAATGTCTCCTTGTGGCCCCCATACAGTATAATGTCTCCTTGTGGCCCCATATAGTATAACGTCTCCTTGTGGCCCACCACCTTATACACTATACTGTCTGCTTGTGGTCCCAAATGTTTTTCTTCTTAATTGGTATTATTGCGATAAATTTCTTAATATCGTTATCGTGATAATATTTTTGATCTCACCTAACTCTAGTTCCGCAGCGCTACTTCCAGATTGCGGACCCATTTAAGTGGGCTTGTCCCCCTATATTGTGCACCTGCTGTTTACAGGCTCCAATATGGATATGACTTGGCATGAGGCTATATGGAAGGTAAAAAACACACACACAAAGCAAATACGGATGCTGCACAGACATCCTTACTCATGCAATGTGTAGTTATTTTTTCTTCGACATTATTTCCACACATAAATGTGAACGAGGCTTTAGGGCTTACATACTCAAGCGTGTGTGCCTGGTTCTGTGGACAGCCAAGGAACGTGGAAAGGGTGGATGCACGACATTTGTGTATGCGGAGCAGGCCCGCCGATAGGGCAGTACAACTGGTACTGCTGTATGGGGCCCGGACTCTAGGACACATGGGGGGGGGCCCAGCTCGGGCGGCCCGCCTGCATGTCAACCTGCCTTCGCTGCTCTGCCCGCTGCCATGTTAACGGGCCCGCTGGCCGCCGCGGGCCTGGGGTTAGAGGGTGCTGTCGTGTCGGGACTCGGCAGGGGCGCACGCTCACCTGTAATGAGAGGTGAGGCGGCGCCATCTAGATGCGAGTCCGGCTCCGGTGGGCGGCGCACTGTTGTGACGTGGGCGGCGCGATGACGTAATCGCGCCGCCTGCGCCGTTCCTCAGGAGACCGCTCGGAGGGGAGACCGCGCCAGCCGGTAGGACAACTTGGACACCAGGACAAGTGAGTATAATTGAGGAGTTATGTGTGGTTTTAGCTTTTTTTTTTTTAGGTGTAGAGTTGTGTCTGTGTGCTTCATGAGCCTGAGAAGTACACATCTGGATCTGGTCAGCGTCTTTTGCCCCCCTCAGACCAGGGTCTTGTGCCCCCCTCAGACCAGCGTCTTGTGCCCCCCCTCAGACCTCAGATCAGCCCACCCAGCCACTTTAAAAAAGCATACTTACCTGTTCTGCGCGGGCGCTGCCATCAGGTTCCGCGCTCCACTGTCTTCCCTGCCGGCGCGCACTATGACCTGACGCAGCGTCAGGTCATAGTGTGCGCCTGCAGGGAAGACAGTGGAGCGGGGAGCCTGATGGCAGCACCAGCGCAGAACAGGTCGGGGGCACAAGACGCTGACCTGAGGTCTGATGGGGGCACAAGACGCTGACCTGAGGTCTGATGGGGGCACAAGACGCTGACCTGAGGTCTGATGGGGGCACAAGACGCTGACCTGAGGTCTGAGGGGGGCACAAGACGCTGACCTGAGGTCTGAGGGGGGCACAAGACGCTGACCTGAACTCTGATGGGGGCACAAGACGCTGACCTGAACTCTGATGGGGGCACAAGACGCTGATCTGAGGTCTGATGGGGGCACGGCGGGCTGATATGAGGTCTGATGGGGGCACGGCGGGCTGATCTGAGGTCTGATGGGGGCACGGCGGGCTGAACTGAGGTCTGATGGGGGCATGGCGGGCTGAACTGAGGTCTGATGGGGGCACGGCGGGCTGATCTGAGGTCTGATGGGGGCACGGCGGGCTGATCTGAGGTCTGATGGGGGCACGGCGGGCTGATCTGAGGTCTGATGGGGGCACGGCGGGCTGATCTGAGGTCTGATGGGGGCACGGCGGGCTGATCTGAGGTCTGATGGGGGCATGGCGGGCTGAACTGAGGTCTGATGGGGGCACGGCGGGCTGATCTGAGGTCTGATGGGGGCACGGCGGGCTGATCTGAGGTCTGATGGGGGCACGGCGGGCTGATCTGAGGTCTGATGGGGGCACGGCGGGCTGATCTGAGGTCTGATGGGGGCACGGCGGGCTGATCTGAGGTCTGATGGGGGCATGGCAGGCTGATCTGAGGTCTGATGGGGGCATGGCAGGCTGATCTGAGGTCTGATGGGGCACGGCGGGCTGATCTGAGGTCTGATGGGGGCACGGCGGGCTGATCTGAGGTCTGATGGGGGCACAGCGGGCTGATCTGAGGTCTGATGGGGGCATGGCGGGCTGATCGTAGGTCTGATGGGGGCATGGCGGGCTGATTTGAGGTCTGATGGGGGCATGGCGGGCTGATCTGAGGTCTGATGGGGGCATGGCGGGCTGATCTGAGGTCTGATGGGGGCACAAGACGCTGATCTGAGGTCTGATGGGGGCACAAGGTGTTGATCTGAGGTTTATTATCCCTGTACGGTGACATCACTGTGTTTATTATCCCTGTACTGTGACATCGCTGTGTTTATTATCTCTGTACGGTGACATCACTGTGTTTATTATCCCTGTACGGTGACATCACTGTGTTTATTATCCCTGTACGGTGACATCACTGTGTTTATTATCCCTGTACGGTGACATCTCTGTGTTTATTATCCCTGTACAGTGACATCACTGTGTGTATTATCCCAGTGCAGGAAGAGGTAAGTGGTCTGTGTTTGTGTGTTTGTTTTCTATTTTTCAGGGTCGTGAATGCAGAGGACTACTTCGGATTCGCTGGACTACGTCGGACCAGCTTTTTTTTTTTTTTTTTTTAATAAAATGGTCAAACAGGGGTCTGGGGGAGTGTTTATTTCAATAAAATGTTTTATACTGGTGTGTGTGTATTTTTTTTTTACAATACTACAGTTTTAGTAATTACGGCTATCTACAGACGGCCCTGATTACTAATACTGGGCTTAGTGCTTGCCGGTATGGCAGGCCAGCACTAACCCCAACATCTATTACCTCGGCACCCACCACCACCAGGGGTGCCGGGAAGAGCCGGGTACCCGCAGGACCGGACCTTCTAAATTGAGGGTCTGGCTCTGGGGCGGCTGCAGGCTGGTACCATTAGGCTGGGAAGGGACAATAACCGTGTCCCTTCCCACCCTGGTAGTGCCAGGCTGCCGCTGCTGGTTGTATCTGGCTGGTGAAGGAAAAAAGGGGGGGACCCCACGCCATTTTTTTTTTTTAAATAATGACATTTTTGAGATCATTATACAGACATGAGCAGGGGGGGGGCAGAGCATAATAATTACATGAATAATAGAGGAGGGGGCCAATACATCTGAGAAGAAATTACATAAATACAACTACATTGCAGGCAGGCAGTGACAGGGAAAATAGTTTACAGTCATTACTGGTCAGAGTAAACTGTGTGCTGATGACAGAAGGGGAACTTACACAGCACACAGAACAGATCCTGACAAGCAACTATCACTGGATGTCACCATCTGCTCTGCTTCTCTCCCAGAGGCTGATACAGAATCTCCTACTGTAACAGCCTCGGGAGTGAGCACGCACAGACATGGGGGCGGGGTTACTTCCTCACTGCCAGGCTTGCTCTGCTTGGTAGCTCAGATTTCAGCTCCGCCCCCAGCAAGCAGGGAAGAGAGGCCCTGAGAGCAGCGAGGCAGCCAGCAACTAGGGAGGTGAGACAACCCCTTTAAACACTGTCCATCTTTTTTACCCAAAGTGGTATCAAAATTCCACTGTAATCAGGAGGTAAGTTTGCCGTCCTTGGGTAACCCTGGCGGTTCAGAGGATGAAAAGAGGCTTCACTTGTTGGATGTGCGTAGGTGTGTTCTGGTCTACCTGAAGGCAACTGAATCCTTGAGAAAATCGGATAAACCTTTCATGCAGTTTGCAGGGGCTAAAAAAGGTGAAGCAGCTAGTAAATCATCTTTGAGTAGATGGATCAAGTCTGCTATTAGCTTAGCCTATAGTTCTCAGGGATTGACAGTGCCAAAAATGCTCAGAGCACATTCAATTTGGGCCTTGTCAACATCTTGGGCAGAAGTACATCAGGTCCTTTTAGAACAGATTTGTCAGGCTGCAACGTGGTCTTCGCAGAATACCTTTTTTAAACATTATAAGGCTTCATTCACACGACCGTATTTTGTTTCCGTGTCCGTTCCGTTTTTTTTGCGGACCGTATGCGGAACCATTCATTTCAATGGGTCTGCAAAAAAAACCGGAAGGTACTCCGTGTGCATTCCGTTTCCGTATGTCCGTATTTATGTTCCGCAAAAAAGATAGAACATGTCCTATTCTTGTCCGTTTTGCTGACAAGGATAGGCATTGTTACAATGGATCCGCAAAAAAACGGAAACACGGATGCCATACGGAACGTCATCCGTTTTTTTTGCGGATCCGCAATTTGCGGACCGCAAAACACATACGGTCGTGTGAATGAAGCCTAAGTTGGATGTTTTGAAAAGAAATGATTTATCTTTTGCTCGTAAGGCACTCTCTGTTGCGGACCCACCCTGAGTGTCTTCTCTGTTAATCCTCCTATGTATCCGTGCCGCTGTGGAGGCGCCTGGAAAATATGTCAATTACTTACCGGTAATTGGGTTTTCCTATAGCCTCCACAGCGGCACGGAGGTTTTTCCCCCCACTATATATATAATTTATGAATTTTCTGGATATTTGTTTATTACAGTTATACCCGAATATAAAGATATTTGATTGCATCTATTTCAGAGTTTCTCGATTTTTTACTGGAGCAGGTATGGGGAGGGGACTATGTATTGATCTCGGCGTGTTTTCCTGTCCCTATGGGAGGCGGGGTATCTCCTATGTATCCGTGCCGCTGTGGAGGCTATAGGAAAACCCAATTACCGGTAAGTAATTGACATATTTTTAATAAAGACCAATTGAAAATATGATTTTTAGCCAAAAATAATTTAAATGCAATCATAAAAAAATTGACTCCAAAGGTGAACATACCCTTTAAATGTTTCACAGTGTGCAGTATCTTATGCAGTTACGGTATAGCAGTACAAACATTGAAGAATATACTGTGGCGTTAGTAAACATAAAAAACATAGCGTGTATCTACAAAGTGGGGGGCCAAAATGGCGCTTGCCACATGGCCACCAGCTCCAGATTGTGTAGGCCGGAGGGGAGAGGAAATAGGTAGGCAGGTGAGGTGTGAATCTTTGTGGGCCTGTGGGTTAACACATTATGTAATTTTGAGGTTTTATAAATTAGAAATATCAACCTAGTTTTTTTTCCAGTTTCCACAAACTTAAGAACAATGGAAAAACATTGCAGAGCAGAAGGGACAGACTGGGAACTTAAAGTGGCACTGGAAATAAAAAACTAAAAGTGGGGGCTCCAAATTGACAGAAGGCAGAGCCAATTTAAGTAGGCAGAACCAACAGTACTGTATACAGTAGTACTGTAGTGCAGCACAAAATAATACCCCAGAAGAAACCAATACAGCAGTTTTGCCAACCTTCCTTTCAAATTTTTCTGGACAACTGAATCAAAATTTACAGACAGCCCAAAATTTTTACAGACATAATAAACCACACCCCTTTTTAGAGGACACGCCCCCACCTTTCCGCACCCCAGAATAAAGAGGATTGTTCAGTATTTAAAAATAAAATATGGCATGTGGAAAATAAATCAACAATTTTCAGCTGTTACATCCCTGACGTTCTAGTCTGAGTGCTTTGTTTATATGGCTGCAGTAACACACTGGACTTTCTGGCATCATTGCTGCTGCCATGTAAACACTGACAGGCATGTAATGGGCAAGTGTGCACATCTGTCACAATGTTGGTGATGTGCACACTGATGTGCAGGTGTGTGGCATGTGACCACTGCAGCCAGTTCTCAGCATTAGATCACTGATTGGCTGCAGCAGTAACATACCATATACCGGCAAGTCCTTGCTGAAGAAATAGGTGACACATATTTGGATGGACATTACATTCGCCAATACCAAACATACAAGATGACACATCACCACATACCTCTTAAATCCAGTGACGTCTTCCTGATGTAGATGTTCTTTTTTCTCATCTTCTCTATTTGGCCAACACTGCCATGACGAGTTCTTTCAGCCCCATCTTCTCTCTGCAGAGTTTGCCACAAAGAAACCTTAGATTACCCACTTTTCTGTTATCCTGCTGCTACCTAAAATACTGTGCCCACTGTGCTCCCCAATGTCCCCAAATACTATACTGTAGATCAGGGGTGCACAACCTTTTCTGGTTGGGGGCCACATTGTCAGACTGAACCAATGACGAGGGCCGAAAATAAAACTTAAAGGGGTGTTGCCAAATGAAATACTGTATTTATGGAATATAGAACATACAGTATACATCATAAATGTCTGGCTACCCTTCCAGGACTCTCATCTAACGGGAGAATACATGAAATATACATGTGAGCAGCCACAAGAACATGTCTGTTACCAGATGGTTGGGGGCCGCATAGAATGGTATCAAGGGCCGAATGTGGCCCCCGGGCCGCAGGTTGTGCACCCCTGCTGTAGATATAACAGTGCCATATAGGTAGAACCCCATATAGTTACAGTGCTCCCCAAAGTCCCACTGATACTAATAATTCTCTCCCAGAGTGCCCTCATTAGTAATAGTGCCCAATAGTGAGACTGCTCCACGAGTAGCCCTTTTAGTAGTAGTGCCCTCCATATTGTACTAATAATAGTAACACCCCCAATAGTACCACTGGAATTAGTAATAATTCCCCATAATAGAAATCATTTTTTCCCATAGTGCCTCCAGTTGTGCTACCAGAAATAATAAGGACCTGCTGTAATGGTCCCAGTAATTATAATACCTCTTATAGTGCCCCCAGTAGCTTAAACGGTCCACTCTAGTGCCCACAGTAGTTTAGGTAGCTCCATGTAGTGCCCCAGTAGTTTAGATAGCCACCTGTAGATCAGATAGTCCTTGTAGTGCCACGGTAGTTTAGATAGCCCCCTGTAGTTCAGTTAGCGCCCATAGTGCCTCCAGAAGTTAGATAGCCCACTTTACTTCAGATAGTGCCCTAAGTAGATTAGATAGCCCCATGTAGTGCCCCAGTAGTTTAGATAGCCCCATCGAGTGCCCCCAGTAGTTTAGATAGCCCCCTTTAGTTCAGATAGTCCCTGTAGTGCCAAAGTTGTTTAGATAGCCCCCTGTAGTTCAGATAGTCCTCATAGTGCTCCCAGACTTTAGATAGCCCCCTTTAGTACAGATAGCCCCCATATAGTGCCCCAGCAGTGAAATAAAAACAAAAATTACATACTTACCTGATTCCTTAAGACAGTTGTCCATGCCACTGTAACTCTGTCCCGGCGCAGGACATGATGATGTCATCACGTCTGTACGTTCGTGGTGACGTCATCACACATCGAGATGCCTGCGCCAGGCCTAGGACAGAGGTACTGTAACATTAGGCTGCAGGCTGACCTGCCTGCGGCCTATTGTACATCGCAGGCGGAGCCTGTATGGATCCACAGTATTCATGGCAAATTTGCCGTGAGTACTGTAGTAGGTACTACGGACGGCAGAAAAAAATACCCTGTTTTTACGGACTGTCCGTGAATCTACGCACGGTTGGCAACCCTGCAATACAATGCAGCACAAATTGCTGCCGCCCCCGCCACAGCATTCAAGTCTATCACCGTCCTGAAGACAGCGATACAATTCATTGTAGGAGGGCCTTTTCTTCTGCCAGCCAGATGCATAAGTAGTAGACACTACTAGCATTGTTGAGAGCACCAAATGGCTATGTACCCAACAGAAGGTCATGAGGACTTGGGCAGTCCCCTGGGAATTTTCCCTATAAGATCTATGGCCAGTGTGCCCCAACAGAGCAGTTTTAACAGCAATGGCAATTTCCAAACTGGTGCCATTGAGGGAAAGCATGTTTGGATTTGTCAACCAGCAAATTCTAGTGCTTACTATTTTAACTACTAGCTAAGTGACCCTACTTCACCCGGGTATATTTAATTTATTTCATTTAATGTTTGTGTGTGTGTGTGTGTGTAGTTAAAAGATATCAAGAGTAACCTCTACAGTGCCCGCCCCTTTAACAGTAACCTCCACAGCAGCCCATCCCTTAACAGAAACATCCACAGAGCTCTCCCCTTTAACTGTGACCTCCACAGCAGCTAGGTTGGCCACTGTCTTCACCCCAGAAAGCCGGACCTCACCGGCCATTCCCCCAAACGTGAAGCAGCGCCCCCGGTTCCCATGAAGCCACACCACTAAAAATGAGGCCACGCCCCCTGGCTCCATAAAGACACGGAGGAGAAGCTGTGAGCTACTGAAAGGGTGGACATCCGTGCATCCGTCCAGGCACTTTGCCGGACGGAGAACAGGTAGCCAGAAAACTGGACTGTCCAGCCTAAAGCTGGACATCTGGCCACCCTACCATCAGCCTGCCCCTAGGGTGGCCAGAGGTCCGATTTTAGGCTGGACAGTCTGGCTTTTATACTCCCTGTCCACCGTCCAGCGCAGGACCTGGACAGACACAGGGATGTCCACCCTTTCAGTAGCTCACGCTCAGACAGCTTCTCCTCCATGTCTTCACAGAACCGGGGGCCATGGCCCCGTGTTTAGGGGTGTTGCATCATGGGGACCGGTGGCACGGCTTCACGTTGGGGGATGCTGGACAGTCTGGCTTTCAGACTCCCTGTCCTCTGTCATGTGCAGGGCCTGGATAGACACAGGGATGTCCTTTTGAACAGCTCACTCTCAGACAGCAGCACTGTGCAGTCTGAGCATGAGCTGTAGGGAGAAAGTCACTCTCCCAACCCTGCAGCTGACAGAAGTTGATTTTTACCTTCATTTTTTCAATCCTGACTGAGTCGGGGGCGTGACTTTGGGTCTGGGAGTGTGGCTTTTAAGTCCTTCTTTTGAAGGTGGCCTGAATTACAGGTCGATGCCATAGTCATTTAGGAGGAAGGTGGGTAGCAGTGGAAGAAAACATCTTTTATTAATACTGAACGATAAATATGTGAAATTTACATTATATGAGGTAATGATTGGTGATGAGTTAGTCTAAAACATAAGTTATATTTATGGTAACCGGAATACCCCTTTAACATTGTCATCCACAGCGCTCTACCCCTTTAAAGCAGACCTACAGCAGTGAACTGGCTACGTTGTTATGGAAACCTGGTGTGTGTGGAGACTAACTGCCTGTGAGCTTCTATTGCCTGATAAGGGTCATGTGACCAGGCTTCTATTGGCTAATGCATTTTTTGGGACTATCTCAGGAACGGTACATCCTGGAGAGCTGAGACCTGTTCTAAAACCTTCCCGGACACCTGATATACCTGTGTGCCAAATTTCGTGATTGTAGCTGCGACGGTGCGGATTCCTTTAGCGGACATACACACACACACACATACACTCAGCTTTATATATTAGATAAAGGATATTTTAACATCATACTGATGGCTATCATACTTTTGAATTCATAAAGGTTGATGTCGGGAAAAAAATGGCAGGGTGTCCTTGACCAAAGTATATTGTTCCAGCTGGTACAATGCAATCATCTGCACTTACCAACAAATGAGGACACAAAAGGACATCTAAATTTTGTATTCATGGGCACTTCAGGAACATCTATTGAAACCATTTCCTCAAAAAGTTCTGAACAGATAAAGAAAATTATTTAAAACTATGGAATTTCTCGTGCCTGAAAGATTGTTGAAAATTCCTTTGAAATCACGGCAAACAGATTTTGGATTTTATCCACACTAATATTAATTTACTGCCAGAGAGTATTGACAAAGGTGTTATGACGTGCTGTGTGTTACGCGATTACCTAAGTCAAAATAACAGTGTTTCATATGGTCCACGTGCCATGCTGGGCACAGACAGTGATACCATTGATAGTACAAATATTGAATGGCGTTCACAGCCAAATGTGTCATTGGAGCCAACATTAGTATGTTGCATGTGCAATGACGCCATTAGATGTTGGGAGATGTACTTTGACTACTTTAATACTATGGGTGCTTTGTTCGGACAAGATTCTATAATAATTTGCTGTTTTTTTATTCTCTAAGTAATAAAATTATTAACATTACTTATTTTAATATGTTACAGTTTAATTTTTTTGTGGTTTTTAGATCTTTTTCAATAAAACCAAAATTGAAGGCCCTATCCTCAGAATAAGACATCACTACTGGGTTGGCGGAGGTAAAACAGAACGCTTTGGCCTTGAAACGCGTAATTGTAAAAAAAGGAATTACTTACCTGTGTCCTCCTTCCACAGTAACAGAAGCACTCCTTTTCCCCTTCGTTCTCACTTCTGGATTTCCCGCCTGCCAAGGTCCCTGGCCGCGTCACGGAGCAGCATTTACAGTCTATTACACGCCTACTGAGAGTTGTACCTCAAAAACAATTTAGCCGGAGAGTAGATGATTTCTGGGCACCCCTTCCACACGGCCTTAGGCTACTCTCATACATGTGCTAAAGCTATCCGCCATCGGGGATTCAGCTGGTTGAGCGCTGGGTTTTGCCAGGGATGAAAAATGGTGGGTGCTCACCAGACCTCTTCTTTTATACCCTAGACCCCTCTCACACTACCCCTAGCCAAACAGCTATTACTTCCCCTAACCTAAATGACCTATTGTGTCCAGGACTTTCCTCCTTCCCCCAACCACTCTCTGAGTCTACATTTTGTCCTCGCCACACACTGCTCCCAGACCTACATTTCTCTGATCTCCTGTAAGGGTATATGCAATGGCTTCCTTATGGCTCCTCACACTGAGTTCCCAGCACTTGTCATTCTTTCTGAAATCTGTTGAGGCTACAGCAGGGAAATCGAATGTCATAGTGACTCAACAACCCAATACAGACAGTGGTCTCAGGGGAGGACGCCGACATCAGGAGGCTCTTGTGCATAACAGTATACAGACCCCTCATCATTCAATTACTAATTTGGTGAATAGTAGGGTGCAAGCCACAGACCTCCCCATTTATGTCTATTAAGTGGGTATACTCACGAGTCTGCCATTATGTGAATTTGGCTTTGGATTATACAGTCACATTCCATGCATGTGAATGGAGTTTCCACATCCCAGTTGTGGTTCTACTGTGGTCCATGATTGACTACAGTGACCAAGTGCTGCTGTGGACAAAGGCGGAGGAGCAAGAAAGCATTGGCACTGGAGTGGTAGGGGAGTTAACAGTAGGTTAATGTACCTTAGCTCTCATTCACACAACCGTATCTGTTTTTGTGAAATCACAAATTGGGGATCTGCAAATCACAGATACTGGCATATTGCGGAACAGAACATCCTTCTCCATAATAGAACATGCCCTATTCGTGTCTGTAATTGTGGACAAGAATAGGCTTTTTTTTTTTTGCGGGGCCACGGAACGGGGCCACACAGTGTGCTGTCCACATCTTTTGCAGATTCATTGAAAAAATTACGTCCACATGCAGTACGATCCCCAAATTTGCGGAATGGATGTGGACAGAAAGATACGGTCGTGTGAATGGGCCCTTATTGTACATAACTGCAAATTGCGCTTTAGCCTTGGAACACTTCTCACCCCTCTCTTTCACTTCACTGGGATGGGCACAGATGGTATTCAATGGGTGCAGTTCTGCAGACAGTCTGATGAGTAAATTACACAGTTCTATAGTATGCAGCTATGTGAGTACACCAGCCAAGAGCCATTTGATATTTCATGGATCCAGTAATTGACGAAGATCTGGGCATGTCTGCAAATGAATTCCAACATGTCAATGCTTAGTTGTGTTCGTTCAAGCTGGATGTGTCAGATCTGGCAGAGCTGAGCAAAACGCCTCCCTAGTTACCTGGATGCAACGTGGAATTCCTAGATTATTTGCATTATCCAGATATATCACACTTCTGCCCTGATCTAATATTTGTATTATGGAGTGGCGCAGCTAGCATAAAGGCAGGATATGCCAATGCCATGGGGCGCAAGGTGAGAGGGGACCTAATGCTGACTTCCTCTGGTTATTTTTCTTCATATGCACATATATTTAATAATTTTTAATAATGTAGTTACCTACAGCCTCCAGTAGATGGAGCTTGCTGCACAGATCTATAAAGATTCCAATGAGCCTTAATGGGAGCCATATACATTCAAAAGTAGTGAGCTCCCATAGTGGCAGATGCACGCAACAAGGCATCATTTTACTGGCTGTGGCAAGGAATGAATCGCATTTGCAAAATCATATAAGGATATATAGCATATCATACAAAGATATAATAAATCTACATGTATATCCAGTGACATATGTACCACAAAAGCAGATCATGCCATTGTCACAGGTCACATTTGGGGGGGGGGGGGCAGGGGCGGGGGTACTGGTGAAACTAAATACTGAATTCTCCCAACTATTTCCCTTCATATGGGCATAGAGTTAAATGTTTTGGTTACCTAAATTCCCACTAGAGGGAGCTTACTGTATACAGGTTTATACAGCTGTGTGAATGTGAGCAATATACATATGAATGTGAGCTAGCCTCTGAGACATAAGATGTCTGTGGCAAACTAAAAACCCTTCTCAGTCCCACACTGAACTGTATGTAGAAAAAAAGTGGCCCTATTGAGAGAAGGCACAAGTAGGTGGGCCCCAACAGAGCCAAATACCACAGTGTATCACAAAATACTGCCCCAATAGCACAAAACACCTCCCCACAAAGTGTCCCTTGTGGTGGACAGTGCTAGCTGCCACATTATGCCCTCCTACTCCAGCTGTCTTAGGAAGGCAATACATTTGAACTCAGGAGGAGAGTGAAAGATCATTACTTACCATAGCTGGCGGCCATGAGGAGGGCTCAGCAGCCCCTGGGCATCGGCAAAACCAGGAAGTTTCACCATTTCCCTATGGCCAGTCTGCCCCAGAGGTATCTACACTGCCAACGACAGAACACATAAAGCCCTGCAGTCACACGAGATGGTGTCAAACGGTCTACAGTATTATCATCAGTGCATCAGGGACAAACGTTCTCTCTATGGAATATGGGGACACAAAGGTGGACATTAATTCTGTGTGGGATACAAAAGGGGAAGTGTTACATACTGTATTGGCTTAAAAGAAAGCATTATTAATATGGAGGTCTAAAAGAGAGTGCAGTTAATGTGTAGTGCCTAATTGGGCACCATTAATATGTTTAGTACCATTACTGCCTGGACCAATATTACTGTTTGCGTCACTATCTATCCGGCACCATTGTTGTCAGGATCACTATCAAATCACGACTAGAAGAAGCCATCATGTCTGCCTGGTCTAGATAGAGAAGAAAAGGGAAAGAATCAACACTTCAATCAAAGAAGATGACACCTGCGACTCCATACTTTTCCTCATTAATGTGTCTTAAAGTGGTCGTGCCACTAATAACACTTATAAGTTTGATCGTTAGGGTCCAGCCACTGGGACCTCCAGTGATCCCGAAAATGGGGATCTGCAAGTGCTGCCAAACTGACTCATGAGAATGAAGCCGTGGGATGCACGTGGCATCATCACTCCATTCGGTTCTATGAGACTGCCCCTCTACTTGGTAGTGCCATATAAATGAATGGAGCGATGGTCACACATACACATCATTGCTCCGTTCTCATTGGGTAGTTCAGTGGTACTTGTGGAACCCCATTCTTGTGATTGCTGGGGGTCCCAGTAGTCGGACCAATCCCCCCCCCACCCCCAGTGATGAAACACAAATAGCATAATTATGATTTTATTAAATTGGCTGTCTTATTATAAATATAACCTTCCGAGACTCTGTGATGTCTTGTATGCTGCTGCAGCCAGTCACTGGCCTCAGCCTAGGGAAGAGGAGGGAGCAGTAGTCCTTTATCGGAAGGTAAAGTAAGTTTTTTTAAATTATTTTAACAGGCTTCTAGTAGATTACATCTATAATAAAACATCAAGGCAACTCCTTAAATTGTGTAAATATAATAAGATAATTAATTGTAGTTAGGAAGGGTTGGGAGCACTCGTAAAATCTTTGCACTGGTCCCTCCAATGTGATGAACTGACCCAATATGCTTTTGCTGTTTACTTTGCTATTATTTGCATTTTTTATACGCCTTTACATGTTCAGCTATATCCTGCCACATAAATTATGCGTTTATGAATATATTAAATAATCTATAATTTTAGATTACATCACCAAGCAACAATTCTAGAGGTGACAGGTACACATTAAAAAATAATGCACCCGGATATTGGAGGACGTAAAAGTGTCTCCCATGATGCCCTATAAAACAGCTCTGGGACTGAAATGCACGCCACACTTCATTTTTATTTATTAAAAATGCTGAAAACCTTGAATCATTTTCTCTTCACACATATTTGATACTTTGTGTTGGCCATGACATAAAATCCAAATAAAATACATTTATGGGCCCATTCACATGACCGTATGGCCGTTGTGTCTGTGTGGCGGACTTCAAACAGTGGGTCCACAATACACATGCACCGGCCGTGTGAACTCCATGCCACGGACGTGGACCCATTGACTTGACTCGATCCGCAAAATATGGCAAAAGATAGGGCATGTCCTATCTTTTGCAGTGAGGAGGCATGGATCAGAAGCTCGCGTTAAAACTCAGAAGCCCTTCCGTGGGCTTTCGGGTCTGTGCCTCCGCACTGCAAAAAATAGGACATAGGACCATACAGTTGTTTGAATGAGCCCTTAGTTTGTGGGTGTGACGTGAAAAAGTTCAAGGGGAATGAATACTGTAGAAAGGTTCATTGCATTCCATCAACTCCTTTTTGGTGCGTTTTTTTTCCGTCGATGAGTGTATATCAGACATAACTGAATCTCAAAAAGGCTGCCCTGTCAATTCTTAGACTTTATTTATCATAATTCAACTTCTACTCGTACAACTTACAATATAATAAGAATATTACTTTTACTGGGTGCGCACCATTATGAAATGCTGTTTATGGTACTGCAAAGAATGTTGATACCAAATGATATTAGGCTGCGTGAATTGACAAAACATAGACCACACAGTACAAGATACAATGTAATACTTTGTTTCTCCAAGTGTTATTTGGCAGTGGCAGATGTAACATAATATATTACAATAGGCCAAACAGAACTGCAGGGGCATTTTGTTTGCAATCATTACTTTTATTCCAGTATCATGGCAATATTTTACTTATTCTGTCTTACGGGACCTCTAGTGGCCACATTCAGTATAGCAGTCTCAGTTTGAAAATTATTATATTATTATATAAAATTATAATAATAATAACAACAATAATAATAAATAATATAGCAATAATATATTATAATAATTATTATTATTATTTAGAATATTATTATTATTATTATTATTATTATTATTATTATATTGAGTGCTGCCGGCTGTGGGGGGCTACAGGTCATTGAGGGAACCATGAATGCCAACATGTACTGTGACATACTGAAGCAGGGCATTATCCCCACCCTTCGGAAATTGGGCCACAGGCCAGTATTCCAACATTATAACAACCCCAAACACAGATGACCACTGAATTGCTAAAGAAACTGATGGTAAAGGTGTTGGACTGGCCAAGCATGTCTCCAGACCTAAACCATACTGAGCATCTTTGGGGCACCCTCAAATGGAAGGTGAAGAAGCGCAAGGTCTCTAACATCCACAAGCTCCATGATGTCATCAGGGAGGAGTGGAAGAAGATTTCAGTGCCATCCTGTGAAGCTCTAGTGACCTCCATACCCAAGAGAGTTAAGGCAGTGCTCGAAAATAATGGCGGTCACACAAAATATTGACACTTTGGGCACAATTTGGTAAATTTTCACGTAAGGATGTTGCCAGCTGTTTAAACATTAATGGCTGTGTGTGTGTTATTTTGAGGACACACCAAATTTACACTGTGATACAAGCTGTACACTGACTACTTTACATTGTATCAAAGTGTCATCTCTGCAGTGTTGTCCCATGGAAAGATAGCTGAAACATTGCTGAATGCACACACATGTCTGCCGCCAAAAAGATAGGTGTGGCTGATACCAGCAGAAAACAGCTGAAGCGCAAGTTAAGCTTTGCTGTGGAGAGATTTCTTGTGCAGAACTCACCACCTGCTAAACTAAGACTGAAGAGAAAACTAAGGAGATCCATCTTGAAAAGTTTTCCAGTCCAAAAATCTATAGCAGGGAAGGGTAAGGTCTTGTCTTTGCATGGTGAGACAATGACGAAAATCCTTCAAATCTTGGACATGAAAGTGGCTGAGCCTAAGAAAGATGTTGTGAAGGTGTCTGGTGAAGCTCTCATAGTGAGCCGTAAAAGGAGAAGACCAACTTCCATGGACCCTGAGCCTGGAACATTCCCACCAGCAAAAAGATCTGCATTAGAAGGCAACTATATCTTGCTACCACCAGTCCTACGGCTTCCAGAGCTGAGGACAACACCAGAAGTGATGCCGCCTGAGAGCACCCAGAGAGAACAGAACACGAACCACCTGTCTGCAGAGCACCTATCCATCCTGAGGAGCAGCGGGCAGAGAGGTATGCTGGACGATGACATCATCAACATGGCCCAAGATCTCCTGCAGATCCAGTTTCCATGGCCTTCAGCCTGCTGCTGCTCTTCTGGCGCCCGGGTACAGCGTACAAAGAAAGGCTGTACAAATCCACTATGATGAGAATAGGGTGCACTGGATCACAACATGCTTCAGAAATGGTAGAATCCTGGTGGCCGACAGCATCAACACCAACAGACTGTCACCATCTATCTGTGAGCAGATCAATAACATCTATGGTCAAGTGCTCCTAGAACCTTTGAAACGTGCAGTTTCTACGAGTAGACCAGCAGAGAAACTCCTATGACTGTGGAGTATTCCCCATAGCCTTTGCCTATGAATTTTTGGCAGATGATGGAAAACCTACAGCAATTTTCCAACACCACATGATGAGAAATCATCTCATATTCAGCAAAATGGCAGGATCACCGCATTTCCAAAAAGACTCAATTGCAGATTTCGTGTCTTCTAAGATACGTAGAGTTTTTGAAGGGCCAAAGGATCCTCCCTACCTACCCACCGGATCCTGTATCAGCTGCAGTCCACACCACCCCAGATTACCACCAGTCATCCATGACATGGATGGATGGGTCCTTGGCACACAGACCTGTAGGCACCGGTAAGTAACCATTGCCTTTCCTGCTGTGTTTAAGTCAGCTCAGTAACCCTAATATACTGTTTACAATATCTGCATAGAGGGAAAGGGAGCTATTACAGGGAGATGTCTGATCCTCATTCCTTTTACTTTCTTCCCAGAAAAAAGCATGAAGCCATGGTGTCGCTGTCTATACCCTGGACCCAAGAAGGGGGTCTTGGAGTTTGGACAATCAGCAGCTGGAGATGAAGATGCCACCATAGGTCAATGACATGGTGGCCACCAGCTTCACATCAGGATCAGACACTTCAAGAAGAAGAGGCAGGTTCCTCTGTCTCTTCTCACTACTGGACATGTCGTTACTGGACTTTCCGCAGTCAGGTATACATTGTCTTCTGCATCAAAAGGCAGATTCCGGGCTCGGGATCTGCTATCACCGTTTAACAGACTTTCAACAGTCAGACCTGTTCACAGAACAACTGAATATTCTGCTGCAGCTTCCTCATACCACATGTTGGCTTTCTACCCTCTTGCCCTGTGTGTCCATCATCAGAACCATTTCATTACTGTCCTAGTAATTAATAAAAGCCAGTATCTAAGGAAGCAAACAATGTGTCTGAGTCTCTTTATTCATAATTGTATGCAACTTATTGGAACTAATATTACCTAATAGGAATAGGGGATCTTCATGGTGGTCACGGTCCTTTTTTAGGTGTGGATACACCCATTTTTGAAGATTCAGCCCTCTTCCCCTGACATTGTCATGACATATCCCGCCCCCTCAAAGCAAGCATGGGAGCTATGGCTGCATCCGATGACACTGCATCTCAGGAAGATGCAGTGCTCTATGCACTCACTGCGTGGAGATTTGCCAGCTCTTTCAGGAGGTCTCTCTTTTTTCCTGGACCCTCGCAGATGTGCAGGAGAGTTGGCAAGTATGTGTATGTTGCCTATATTTACGTAGAGCAGTTAGTTTACTGTACCTGGCACCACTAATGTGGGGGGCCACTCTTTCCCCAGGGTCCCATTAAAGGATTTATCTGTTTCCCTGTGAGTCAGTCCCAACCAGTTGGGGAGAAAACCCAGCCAAGAACATAATCTCCCCAGTCCTAGACTCCATCTTACGCCCCGCAACACAAGCCTGGCTGTAAAATAACTAAATCGATGTTAGAATCCTCAAGGAAATAAGTTTGTATCTTACCAATCCGTACCATTTATGTTGCAAATACAATAAGCTGTTCTCTGCAGTGACCATACTGTGGATCAGGGGTGTTGCTAGGGTCTCAAAAGATCCAGGGCCCAAGCCCCAATGAATATGGCCCAATTCTCTATGTCGACACTCGCCCCACCCCTGCTATACAGCAGTACATATCTCTCACATTCAGCGCCTCCCAGGTGACGACTCCTCTGATGTAGATCTTCTCTGTCATCATCTTCTCCATTCAGTCCAGACAATGTCTTAGGTTCCTCACTTTTCTATCATTATCCCCCAACCTGGAGTCCCCACAGTGTTATCCTGCTGCTGGCTGTGCCCCCCAATACACCCAAATACTATCCTGAAGAAATAATAGTGCCCCCCATAGTAATAGTGCTCCTCATAATCCCACCAATAGTAATTCCCTTCTAGAGTGCCCTCATTAGTAATACTGCCCCTACTGTGCCCCCAACAGGGATAATGCTCGATAAGAGTATCTCCATTAGTAGAAAAGCCCCCAGTATTAATAATTGCCTCGCAGAGCCCCAAGTACTAATAAGGCCCCCCTATTGTTCCTCCAGTGGTAATAAAAAAGCCTAATGTCCCGTGGATTTATAATACCACATCCCTGAAGTGCTTCCATAGTTATATTCCTCCCTTTAGTGTCTTCAGAAATTATAATTCCTCAGCCCCTCCACCATACAGTCCCATGTAAATAACGCTATTTCCCACCCTCCGCCGTAGAGTCCTGTGTAAATAACATCACACCTCTCCAGCCCTCTCCAATATACAGCGCCATGTGAATAACATCACTTCCATCCCTTCAGCCCCTCCAATATATAGTCCCATGTAAATAACATCACTTCCCTACCTTCAGCCCCTCCAATATACAGTCCCATGTAAATATCATTACTCTCTCCCACAGCCAACATCAACATACAGTCTCATGTAAATAACATCACTTCCCTCCCTTCAGCCCTTCCAATATACAGTCCCATGTAAATAACATCACTCCCTCCCACAGTCCCAGGTAAATAACATAACCCTGCCCCAGCCACCTCCAACATGCAGTCCCATGTAAAGAACATCACTCCACCCCACTTCAACTCACAGTCCTATGTAAATAAAATAACCCTGCCCAAGCCACCTCCAACACACAGTCCCATGTAAATAACATAACCCTGTCCCAGCCACCTCCAACACACAGTCCCATGATAATAACATCCCTCCCTTCTGCCCTAACATACAGTCCCAGTTAAATGACTACAACTCCCAGCATTCCTCTGCCTCTCCTTTCACTTACCTCTCCTGATGTAGCAGACCTCACCATAGCTTCTTCTCCACTTCTCCTCTTCAGGGCCATCCACTCATGCACTGGTCACATGACTGTGACATCATCGCAGGTCCTTTTCAACCCCTGTTTTCTGCACTGATCACATGACCTGTGATGTCATCAAAGGTCCTACATCTCTTGAAGTGCATTAGATTCAATTGTATTGCCATGCTGAGGACAGCAATACAGTTGTATCTGTCTAGAAGGCAAGACATTCGGGGCCTGGGACAAAACATCAGGGGCCCAGGCCCCAAATGTTTTAGCTTAGCAACACCCCTGATAATTGGCAAGGTACTCCCTCCTGTACTTGAAGTGACAGAACGGTCTGCCATGGCCATGACGATCCAACTCACTGGAATTCCACCTTGCAGATGCTAGACCGTCTGTACCAGCATCATACTGTAAAGTGGTGAATGATCTTGTCATGCACCAGACCACCTGTTTTGAGGTCAGGCAGAGGCAGCTTATTAGAAACGTCTGTTGCATACTCAGTCCCTTCAAAGAGGCTTATGCATTATGCCGGCCTGTAGCTGTTGAGGGCCAACACAGAGAAAGTCCCATGGAGGAGGAAGTGCAGGATGAGTAGCCATCACTGGAGGAGGAGCAGGAAGAAGAGTCACTTGTGCAGGAGGACAAGGCTGATGACGACGACAATGACAACACTGGCCATGTTGATCAGTCATCCTAGTGGGGGAAAAAGCCAGTAAGAACTGGGTTTTCAGCATGGCAGATGGTATCGTCACACTCAAACAGACAAGGTTGTCCTCTGCCAGTGTATATAACATTACTTGTCAAAGGCATGGATCCATGGGGATTGTCACACACCATGCGATAGCCCCGTGCGTTTTTAAATGCGCTGTTTAACACCGCACCGCATGTGTTTACCCATAGCTATATATGCCAGTGTCACTTTGACATTATTTGCTATTGCTGTCATTGCTTTCAAAGAGCTTAAAAGGGGCAGGAGTCAGAAGAGGAAAAAGGAAAAAAAATGAAAAGATATAAATAAATCTGAGCCCTAGGAGACCTCAGAGTGTCATATATGTTCAGGCCAATTGGAGCACATTTGATTAGGGTATAATCAACTTCGTTCATCTCTAAATTGCTGGTAAAACAAACCTTGTAGCCGAAATACCTGTTAGGTCAGTGGGTTAAGCCTAGCTACAGCATGCTGGATTTTTGAAGAGAAGCCAAAAAGCTTTTAAAAAATCCAAAACAAAAACGTTTGCCCTGCATTTCATATTTTTCATGGACCTTCAGCCGGAACTGGCATTTTTTACTGCAAAGAAAAGCACCAATAACGGCAATAGACACAAAAGGGTAGAAAAATTCCCCAAAAATGTATGTGTAATAGCACCCTAAAAACATTAACACATACATCTCAAATCATGGTTTATAATGCAGGACACTTATCTTGAAACTGTGGATGAGTCCTCTGAGGTGTGGCAGTGCAGATGGGTAATGTTCCTTCTGTCAGACATTGGTCCCCAGAGGTCCACAAAGGTCACAGCAGCAGTTTACTGCCTATGAAACCCTGACTAGTTTTTTTCACGTGTCAGTTCTGCGTTGCATGAAAAACGCAGCATGTTCTATATTCTGCGTTTTTCGTGCAGCCCTGGTCCCATAGAAGTGAATGGGGCTTCAGTGAAAAACGCATTGCATCCTGAAGCAGGTGCGGATACAATGCGTTTTTCACTGAAGTTTGCTAGGAGATGTTGTTTGTAAATAGAGATGAGCGAATCGATTCGTCGATTCGTTGATTCGTATCGAATCTTGGGAATTTTCAGCTGCGAAGCGAATCCGAATATTAGGTGATTCGCTTCGGCTTTGTAAGCATTCGCTACATAGTTTGTCCTATAAATTATACGCTATTGCTACGTATAAGTTACTCTATACGCTGTTGCGTACGGATTCAATTCATTACTGATGCAGACTCCTTCCTGGTAGCTCCGCCCTCTTCTCCAGCACGCGAGGAAGACGAGGCAACTCAGGAAATTAAGATGGCGACACAGCGAGGCTCTGACTGGGGAGGCATGGTATGGGACACCGACCCCTATGAGGAGAAGGAACCGGAGGAGATCTACGTCTCTCAATATGTCCAGCAGCCTAAGAAGTCGGTTGAGGTGCCTGCTGAGGTGTTCACTCCGCTGGCTGACATGGCGGAGGCGGCAGGAGTTCCCGCTCCGCCGCGGAAAGACTACTCCCTTTGGCAAAATTCAATGGTCCCTGAGGCTGTCACCCGGAACGCCCTGACCCTCTGGGAATACAAAAAGTTGGTAGAGGAGTGGGTTGTGCAGGTTTTGGCGCACCCACAGTCCGGTGACCCTAAGCTGGAGTGCCGAAGGGGTACCGTTAATTGGTTTAGTGTGGAATGGGGAGTGAGGAGACGGCGGAAGAATTATATGTCAACCGCCGTTCTGTAAAGCGGCCGCATCTTCCGCCCGTCCGACCACAACCTCCACGCAGGGGATTATGTGGAGTATACCCCTATGAAGAGCCTCCAAGGCCCCTTTGCTACTGGGGTGAAACTCCTTAAAGAAGAACTCCCGACAAAAATTTTATTCCATGTCCTGCTAGAAATGTACATGATATAATCTGTAGTGAATGTCATTTTCTTACCAGTCTCTGAATTTTTGACTTATATCATCCTGAAGGTTCTTATCTGTGTCATGTGACCAGCAATTAGACCCACCAACTCACACAGAGACTTATGTGTGGACAGGAAGTCTAATTCTCTATGCATTCCTATGAGACTGAAAGTGAGGCTCCCATAGGAATGAATAGAGCAGTTACTGGCTTTCTGTCCTGGGTCAGTTGGAGGTCAGGGAGTTGGCCACATGACCCAGCTACAATAAGAAAAGAGGTTTTTACTCACAGAAACAGTCACTGATAAGAAAATGACAATCACTACAGATTATATCATGTACCTTTCTAACAGGTCAGAGAATAAAAATTTTTGCGGGAGTTCTTCTTTAAGCGACCAGCTACTCCTGCAGCGCCCCCGGAAGACTGGAGTGAGGAGTCCCAGGCCGCAGAAGAGGCTCGGTGTTCCCATGAGACCAATGATGGGACTCTGCGATCTGAGGAGAAATCCCAAGCTCAGCTGGAACCCCTGATACCAGATTTGCCACCGCCGCCAATCCTTCATGTGGGACAAATGACCACCAACAGTTTTGTGTACCAGCCATCGGTGGTACAATACCAACTGCCATGGCAGGTGCAGGCCGCACAGTCCGCCGCTCGCGGAAGACCGTTACCAGAGCCCTTACAGCCGGAGATTCTGTCACCTTGTATGCCGGCGGGAGGATCTGGCCACTACAAGGTAAAGGGCAAGGCCCAAGTTGCCACGGCCCTTGCCAGTGTGACCGCCCGGTCACTACCAAGACCATCCCTGAGTGGTCGGTGGGGGGTCTGCTGCCGCAGCCAGTGTCACTTTCATGAGGCAGGAGCGCCCTCTCATGTCTTTTAGCTCCAGCAGCAGTGAAGAGGACCTGTTGGCCCTTAAGTAAGGATCCTGCAGCTTTTATGGGAGCCACAACATGGACTTAACCTGAAGGGTGAGCACTAGTTGGCGTTTGTTTTTATTTTTGTTGCCCTGCGTTTGTCCTCACCCAGATGGACATGGATTGTCAGGACTACCCCGATCAAAAAAAAAGTGCGCCTCATCCCTTTTTTCCCCCTTTTCAGGTTATTGGGGAGCCCCTTGAAAGAGGGTTTTTTAAGGAACCTTTGCTGCTATTTTTTTTACCCATTTGGATTACAATTTTACCTATGTGGATTACAAAATGCAACTAAGTTTGGGACTGTGCTCCAGTTCTATGACAAGCATCAGAAAGAAGAAAAGAGACTTAAACGTGTCCGTGAGCATACTAGGTAGGTGATATTTAAAATGTTTACATTATACATATAATGTATTTGCACTATATTGTTTGCACTGGATTGTTTGCACTAATGTTTTTACCTTTCAGCAACGTTTTCAAGTATGTTGCCCATTGTGTGTATTTCTTTACAGGTACCGCAATGTGTCCTCATATTCACTTTATAGTATTGTGGATGATTGTACTATGCCCATAGCCGGATAGACAGCACCTTACTTGTTCTACCTCAAATATACATAATGCCTCTGCGGGCGATTTCAGATCTGACCATTTACACTGGATCTGGCCCGGGGTCCGCAAGGTGTCGAAACGATGGCGCAAGCCTCGGATCACCTGCTGGATCACCTCCTTTTTATGCTGGTTCGGGTGGCGGTGTGTGCCATCGTAAATCGTAATCCTGGCGGTCCATCAGCCGGACTATGTATTTCAGCTGTGCAGCAGAGCTAAATGACGTCTGGATGCCATTTTCGTATATTCGCTCTGCCTCTGAGGAGTGCATGCCGCGGCCTCTCCTCGTACGTGCCTGTGTATTACATAATCGCGTAGACAATAGTACGCTGAGGATTCGTAAGCTATTTGTACGCTCATGCGTACGTCTTCTAAAAAGTTGCGTACATTTTTTAAATGAACGTTCATTATTAGTGCGTGAATGTTCACTAAAAGCACATAATAAATATGTACGCAAATACAACAAATCTATTCGTCGAATATACGAATCTTAGGAAAAGTTCGGCAAATGTTCAGCGAATAATTTTTTGAATGATTCGCTCATCTCTATTTGTAAACCTTCAGTTTTTTATCACGTGCGTGAAAAACGCATCAAAACGCATTGCGCCCGCCCGGAAAAAACTGAACAACTGAACGCAATCGCAGACAAAACTGACTGAACTTGCTTGCAAAATGATGCAAGTTTTCCTGAACGTACCCTGAACGCATCCGGACCTAATCCGTCACGCTAGTGTGAAAGGGGCCTTAGCCTGAGGTTCGCCCTGTCTACCATTACCATGCTGCTACAAGCGCCTCAGTGCTGTGGTTCCTACATTATGCAGCTAAACTGAAAGGCTGATGGCGCCCCCTACATTGGAGGAGGGTAATGCACCCTGTGCAACCACACAGAGTGCAAACATTTTACAGTACCAGCAGTATGGATGAGATTTAACCAGTTAGTTTTTTCAGTTTTGTAAATAGCTTTTGTAACTTCATGTCAGTAATAAGGGGCTTATTTTATGTCATTTTTATTTTAGTATTTTTTTTAATACACTGGGAAATTTTGTTTTTAAATGTTTTCATTTTTTACTAGCACAAAGTGCAACTAAAATATCAATATCGCTAGGAATGGAGCCAAAAGCGACACTGCCATGTCCTAATCTGCATAAACAGCGTTTGTTGAATGCTGTGTATACTCTGATAGAGACATTTAAATTGGCCATCCGGAAGCAAAGAAATCTCAATGAATATGATTATTAATGGTTACACAACCCCTTTAACATAGGCTTCATTCACATTGGCATTCTTATTCCTGTCAATGACTCAACATTTTACCAGATAAAATAGCACGGCATCAAGCGCTATTTTGTCCAGTACTTTCGACAATATACAATGAAGGCTCATAAGAACGCGTAGCCACCACTTGGAGACCCATAGATGACTGCACCGTTCATTTTTCTTCTCACTTACATAGGAAATACATGTGAGCAGGCACAAAGACAAGTCTGCCTGTGACCACACGCGCCAGATGGTTGAGGGCTGCACAGAATGGCCTCGCAGGCCTCATGTGGTCCCCAGGCTGCCAGATGTGCAATCCAGAAGTATTATATAACTTTTGAAGGGAGCGACAGTGTGAAATAATGCAATTGAAAGATTGATTTGTGTCACCACATTCTGACAACCAAAACTTTTAACTTTTTTTCTGACAGAGCTGAGTGAAAGCTTGTTTTTTTGCACAGGGAGCCACATGATACCATTTCTGGACATATACAACCTTTCAATAAATTTTTTATTCAGTTTTTTGGGGAGACGTGTTCACCGCGTTGGTTACATAGCAGGATTATTTAATAGATAGGTTTTGTAGCCTTACCCATCATGTTTAATGTCTTTTAATATATTTTTCAGAGATGAGAAATGGGAAAAAAGGGGATTTGAATTTTTTTATTTTTTTATGTTTTTAGGGGTTTTTTTGCTGGCCATAGACTTCTATTATGACTGAATGTATAATGGAATGCCTGTAAAGGCATTCCATTATGCCTTCTGTCATGAAATTGTGTTATGGCCCGTGGTAACAGAATCCATAATGCAATTCAGCGTATACCCAAATTTCAAAAATTGAAGTTCGCTTATCCCTAATTCAGTAGACGTAAGTTCATGCAAATCATTATAATGCTGTGCTCTCCAGTGAAATGAGAAGAGTCCATAATAGGAAATCACTCTCTCACAAGAAGCAGGTTTTCCGCATTGGACACACTTGTCTGAAAGAGGCCAAAGAGATGCAAAAACAGCCATGGATGTATTACATGTGGTCATCACAGTGGAAGATCTTTGTGCTATAGAGTATCAACGATAACAAGACCTAATCAGACCATAGTATTAGGGCTCATGCACATGGCCGTTGCATATTGCGGGTCTGCAATACACGGACACCGGCCGTGTGCACCCCACATCACTGATCGCGGACCCATTCACTTGAATGGGTCTGCAATCCCGGAGATGCGGAACGGAGGCACGGATCAGAACACCATGCGGCGGCCCCACTGTCAGTGCCCATGCATTGTGGACCGCAAATTGTAAAAAGGCAGTTGTTAGTATTAAGATACAAATTTCTACCAACTGTGTATACCTATACAAATAATTGTTTTATATTGCACCTGTGCATCTAAAATGAACCAATTTTGCTTGCTACTAGTCTTCACTGAAATTTCCTTCCGCTTTGTATCTACAGCCCCTATGTAGACCTATTAGGCTGGTCACCAACTTCACCCCAAAAAGGCGGACATTCTAGGCCATGTCCCCACCCCCACTGAGCCATGCCCCTCTCCCAATAACAGTGCCGACAGAGTGACATGTCCGCCTGCTCTAGTGACTGACTGGGGGTGAGAGAAGCCTCAGTCAGTCTGTGCTTGCAGCTCATGCGCAGTGCAATGCTGCCGTCTGAGCAGGAAACAGGAAAAGAGGTCATCCTTGCGTGACTGGGCCAGACAGAGCATACATACTTACCAATGTTTAAGTTTAAATCCACTCCACACCCCAGCCCTGGGAATGCCCTAACTCCACCTGGAAACACCCATTTAGGGGCGGGTTTGTTAGCCCAGTCTATTTTTGGCCCAGGGCAACCCAAATTTGCTGAAAATCAGGGACAGTTGGCAACTATGAGGACAGGGAGTCAGGAAACTGGACTGCCCGGCCACCTTAAGACCTATGCATCTCCATGAAAACATGCTACTACTACTACTGCTAAATCCATATTAACAACAGATGAAAGCTAATATGACTGCAGAATCTGACTACATAGTCAGGGCTGGTTTGGAAATGGGCAGTGTGTCCTTTTAGCTGCCACTTTCTCCCTGTAACTGTCAGAGCTTCCAACAGTACATACAGCTGGTGGCAGTTGAAAGATGGAACTGAGCATGTGTGACCACTTCAGCCAGGTGGACAGAGAAATAAGGAAAATAACAGATAACAGTTGGTGCCACAGAGATATACTGTATTTCAGCTAAATTAAATTTTTAATTAAACACAATTACAAAAAGTATTCAGATCCAGTTGCCACTTTGAAAAATGTGGCATGTTTTTATAGAAAAGCCCCTTTAAATATAGTTTTATGGGGAGAAAAAAATATTTTCACCTAGCCCAAAAATGTATGCTATATCATTGAACTGTAGCATTATGTCGAATTTTGTTAATTATTATGCTGTACGGAAGGTTTTAAAACCTTTCTATTTGACGTGTGATAATGTTATCTATTGTTGTACAGTAGAGATGTGTCAACCCCTGGAGAATACTGGAGGAAGCAGCTGCTCTATGTTATGTCTTTAACCCCTTCTCATCCTGCATCCTGCATGTACAGCAGTAGACAGGTAGCTTGCAGTTACAGATAAGTTTGTATGGTAAAGTGATGGCGCTGGGTCAGGAGCTGACCTTACAGTGTCAGATTGAGATTCCTTGGGGCCACTAGAGGAAATTCTCCTCAGGGCCCAACCCCTATATCCATGATGGCTAACCTCCGGCACTCCAGCTGTGGTAAAACTACAACTCCCAAGATGCACACTTGCTTGGCTGTTCTCAGAACTCCATAGGAATGAATGGAGCATGCTGGGAGTCGTAATTTCACCACAGCTGGAGTGCCGGAGGTTAGCCCAGCCCTATACAGTGATCCCTCAAGATACAATGGCCTCAGGATACAATATTTTCAACATACAATGGTCTTTTCTGACCCATCGTAAGTTGAAACTAGACTAACATACAATGTCTCAGACTCAGATCCAACCAATCAAGGCCACTTCTCTGGTAAAATAACTGTACTAGATGCTAGTTAGCAGCTATTCCTGTGTAAGGACTTGTCTTATCTGTCTTAGTTATCTGCTTATTTTTCTTAAATCTTTATTTTCTCTTATCTTGCATGACATTTTTGGGCTTTGGAACCGATTACTCAACTTACAATGGTTTTAACATACAGTGGTCCTCCTGGAACCAATTAATATTGTATCTTGAGGGACCACTGTATCATCAATAAAGTCTGATAGGTTGTGAATCAAGCAAATAGGCCCCTATTGGCAAGTGATTGGGTCCAAAAACAGCTCCAAATGTTTTGTTTATCTCCTCGACCTTTGGGGCCCACTATGGTATTGTAGCCTGGGCCCACCTGAGGATCCTCTGGTACTCTGGTGGCCCAATTCAACCCTGTGACCCAGCACCATCAACAGCAGGTGTCTCCTGTAACATACAGCTGACACCCTGCAGCAAAATGCATGATTGGAGATAGATCTGATCCCCAGCATTTGCACCTTGCATGCCGCAGTCAATTGCAACAGTAGCATCTAAGGGGTTTTCACACAGTGAGTGGCACGATGGTGAGGGTGCCGATGGATCATCTTGTTAGCTGGCTGCCTAATGAAGCCTCATAGGATGGATGTCAGTGTTAAGTATATATATGTATAGCAGTGTAATGCATCAGTGATCAGAAGACAAAAAAGTTGACCAAAAAAAACTAGTTGACAAAAAAAAATCACATACAAACAAAAAATCACCTTTTCCCCCCATTAAAAAATACTAGTTATGGCTTTATGCATGGAAAAAAGGAAAAAAAATCCAACATGCAATAGGCCATATCCTAAGGGGTTAAAAGTGTTAATTATTGGGCAGTGGTTAAAATGCCAGGGCCTATAGGGGAAACTCAAATTTACTGTTTTTATTATTTCAATTAATATCATCGCTTCATATTTTATGATCTATAGATTCCTGTTCAAACTTGGCTGTATAGAAATGCTGCATTATCCATTCGTGTCCTATCTCTTATCTCTCCATTTGGAAAACTTGCAACAGAAAAGGCTGGATATGAGAACTGCACCCACAGGTTTTAACATAAACTTTGTTAAAAAAAAACAAAACAAAAAAAACATAACATACATAGAAAGGGATTTTCTCAGAAAGTTTGCTTTTGATGCAATAGTTTAAACCACCAATATTAAACCTACGAAAACTTATATGGCAATGGAAAGCTGCATGCATAAACCTTGTAACCACCCCTAGAGGGCGCTTTAAACCTTTTTAAGAGTGGATCCACACTTACATCATATTGAAATACACAAAAATCGGCTTTATCTTAAAGGGGTTGTGTAAGAATGAAGGAGTTTTTCGAAAACCTCACCACTTTATCAGACCTGAAAAGGGAAGATTACTTACCTTCTTCCAGGCACTGACTCCCTGCTCCTTCTCCTCCAGCCCTGCGATGCTCCCCTGAAATCCCTCTCTCTAAACATCTGGTTTGCCATAGCCACAGACAATCACCGGCCGTGGCAGAGACCGGATCCCCTTGCGTTATGTGACCATTTGTCATGATGCAAGGGGAGTCGGTCATTGCCACAGCCAGTGATTGGCTGTAGGCGGTGTCAAACCCATACCTCCCAACAGCCCGGATCCGGCGGGACAGTTTCGGATTGCAGTGGCTGTCTTGCTGTCCTAGTACGGGGTGGCTCCCTGCTTCATTATTCTTCTTCCCCGCCGGCTCTCCACACCTCTGGTCTGTGTAGGGGGCGGGGCCGACAGTCAGTCTCGGCCCGGCCTCCTTCACAGACTACAGCAGCCGGTGTAGTGTTTATTTTTTTACTTTCTGTGAGTGGCACAATTTGGGCATATTACCAGGAGCATAATGTGGGCATATTACCAGGGAGCACAATGTGGACATATTACCCGGGGCACATAACTGGGCATATTACCAGGGGGCACATAACTGGGGAATAATTACTGTGTGGAGCAGTAAGGGGACTGGGTGGGATTAGGTGTATAGTTATGTTTTGATCGGAGTTAGAGGTGTGGCCTAGTGCCGAACAAATGTGTACCTCTTTGTTCGTTTACAAAGTTGGGTGGTACGGTCAAACCGGTCTCCAGTGAGGGAGCCCAGTGGACAGGCATGCATCTAGCCTTTCTGCTGCCTGAGGAGAAAGTTATTGAAGCAAAAATATGTTTGTGCGCATGAGCACAAACTCTAAGGCCCCTTTCACACGAGCGGGAGACTCGGATGTCTCCCGCATCGTGTGCCGTGTACTGAACTCCCGGCACTGAACGGGAGTTACATAGCATTATACTGATTTATGATGCTATGTAACCCTTACAGTTCTGGAATGTGTTGGATAACCCTGTCAGCATTATCCAACACATTCCAGAACTGTAAGGGTTACATAGCATCATAAATCAGTATAATGCTATGTAACCCCCGTTCAGTGCCGGGAGGTCAGTACACAGCACACGTTGCGGGAGACGTCCAAGTCTCCCGCTCGTGTGAAAGGGGCCTAAGGCCTTTTTCACACCAGTGATATGGATTGTGTTAGAATCTATTCAGGGAAAGCATGATGGATTTGCACGCAACTTCAATCAGATTGCATTCAGTGATATTTGTTTTTTCCATCCGGATTGTATCCAGATTGCATGCGTTTTTCACACGTGTGAAGAAAAACTTAAAAGGGGTCAGCAAGTGGCATTTATATTGTTGAGAAAGTTAATACAAGGCACTTACTAATATATTGTTATTATCCATATTGCCTCCTTTTCTGGCTTGAATCATTTTTCCATCACATTATATATACACTGCTCATTTTCATGGTTACGGCCACCCTGCAATCCATCAGCGGTGGCCATGCTTGCTCACCATAGGAAAAAGCAAGTAGACTGTGTGAGTTCCCATGGTCTCGGCCACTAGAGAGGCACTGTTTCCTATAGTCTACAATCACGGCCACCACTGATGGATTGTAGGGTAGTCATAACCATGGAAACGAGCCATGTATAATGTGATGGAAAAATGAATCCAGCCAGCAAAGGAAGCAATATGAACAATCAAAATACATTTGTAAGTGCCTTGTATTAAATTTCTGTACTTGATAAATGCCATTTACTGAAGTGACATAACCCTTGTAAGAAAAACACTTAAGATCTCCTAGTAACCATCGGTGAAAAACATATTGCATCTGTTTGCCTTCCGTTTTTCACTCAAGCCCAATTCACCTCTATGGGGTTAGGGCTGTGTGAAAAATGGACAACATGCTGCAATTTTTCCTGAAGAACGGAGAGCATCTGGATACAATGTGTTTTTCACTGATGGTTGCTAGGAGATGTAGATTGCATGCGTTTTTCACACGCATGAAGAATAACAATCTGGATCTGAACGCAACTGCAAAATAAACTGATTCAACTTGCGCTCAAAGGTTTTTTCCCTGAACGGGTCCTGACACAACCCGTATCGCTCATGTGAAAGATGCCCAATGGTACAGCTACACATTCAAGTTTCCTGATGTAGTTTTGGAAGTCAAAATCAAGAGTGGATCGAAAGTATACAGGACAGATATGACCAACACTGCATCAAGAAACCTGACGTGTGGCCATACCCCAAGAGGGAGATAGATATCAGTCGCCGCTGGCCGGACAATCAACGTGACTTCCATATCAGAGGGGGACAGAATGTGGAGACGGTAAGTATGGAGGCACTGTGGCCACCACTGCTATGAAGTCCTGGAACGGCAGTTATGGAGTATCATTTAGAGCAGTGTTCCCCAACTCCAGTCCTCAGGGCCCACCTACCAGTCATGATTTGAGAATATCCCACAGAATAAGGACCTGAGGTAAGACCTGATGCATTGACACTAATTATATCACCTGCTGAATACTAAGGAAATCCTGAAAATGTGACTGGTAGGTGGGCCCTGAGGACTGGAGTTTAGTGGGTACTATGACTATGGTTGTTTTGATGGGTCACATGCGACTTTGCGAATAATTAACTTCGGCTCATCAAAGCCCGTACAGACGGATCGCCATACAGCATTAATCCCAAGTTTTGAATGAAGCGACTTCGGATGTAACATCCAAAGTTCGTTTCGCTCAACACTAATAGTAGCGTTATATAAGTGAGTAAAATAAATTAGTATAACTCCAAAAGAAACATTGATGGTCAGCTCAGCTCAATCCGATTTGTAAATGTGCGCTAAACTCCGCCAGCTACTGGTTGGCGTATGTTGCTGCGCCTCCTCTGATGAGCCTTGAGCCTTTTTAAAACATATTTGCAACTTTTCTGGGAAAATAAGACTTTTTAAACCATTAGATTTGCAACTTTCAAAGGCCACACCAGACATAAATGACACCTAGTGGTCAGCAACCTTTAGCACGCCTGCTGTTGTGAAACTACAACTCCCAGCATGCTCCATTCAATTTTATGAGACGTCTGAGAAGACTAGAGCAAGTATGCATGCTGGGAGTTGTACTTTCACAACAGCTGGAGTGCCAGAGGTTGCCTACCCCTGAACTAGAAAATACAACACACCTTAAGGGCTCATGCACACGACCGGATGTATTTTGTGATCCGCAAAAAATACGGATGACGTCCATGTGCATTCCGTTTTTTGCGGAACGGAACAGCTGGCCCCTAATAGAACAGTCCTGTATTTGTGTATTAGTGTCGCCAGTGTCAGACCATGCAGGAACACCCCCCCCTCCCAAGTGGTGAAGCCCAGCTGGACCTTCATTGCAAACTGCTGTGGCCCCATTGAAGTGAATGGGTCCCCATCCAAGCCTCATTTTTTGCGCACCTACCCTTGAAACAATGGTCTTGGTGCATGAGGCCTACATGAACAGACATGTCAGGAGAGGTTAGAGGTCCTCTTTAAGTATTGGCTCACAACAAGTAATAAGACAACTCCTAATGTTCTAGGTGTACTGTGATTTTTTTTTTCATCATCCGGGTGTCAGATGATGTGTCTTCTGTTTTTTAGGAATGTGCTGATCCACATTAATAGAATTTCTGCACAATCTCCCCACAAGGGACACAGTCCCAGCAGACCTTGTCATTGCTGTCATATTGTGCCTTGCCCTTGCAAGCTGTTTTTTCGCTTTGCTTTTTGTTGACTAATGGAAAACTACAGAGAAAGCGGATTTCTATAAATACATTGCTTGTTTCCAAATTAGAGGGGAATAATAATTACTGACGGAGATTCCTTTTTTGCACTTTCCTGTCTACATACTCTTTATGGACGCTCTGGTCTACAATTTTGGTGCTGAGCTGGCTATACAGCTTTTGTTAGGGCATCTGAGTATATTGATTTTTAGCAAGCTTGTGGGTTTATTAACATTTGTATGGCTTTTTTTGAAAGTTAGAAGGGGATAAAGTAATGATATGTTTTGACAGCTGTACTCCACCCATCATCACACATAGAAACTGTTGAGCGCTAGACTGTCCTTCCTTTGGTACATAACTTGTGCAGTTTGGGCTATTTGGACATGGGAAGCTTGCAATTCTTTTTTTTAATTTTAGTGTTTTTATAATTATACTTTTTTTATATCCACATAAAGGCTGCTTTCACATCATAGTATTTAAGTCAGTATTTTTCATCAGTATTAGTAAGCCAAAACCAACAGCAGATTCAAAACATAAAAAATAGCAGATGTAGATTTGATTTCCTTGCCCATGGACTTCCAGAAGATGCACCGGCACATCTCACTCCAATGGACATTTCACTAAAGGCTCATGTACATGGCCTTTGCTCAGCCGTTACGTGCATTGGGGACCGCAATTTGCTGTTCCCAAAGCACAGGAAACATCCGTGCGGATTCCACAGACTTGAATGGTCCGTGATCTGGCCACACGGCAAAAAAAGTAGTCCATGCAGTATTTAAGTGAATGGATTCGCATCCGTAATGCGGTGCACAAACGGCCGGGGCCCGTATAAAGCGGACCTTCTGTTTGTGGGCCACAACACAGGCCTGGCAGGGGAACGGCCGTGTGCATGAGCCCTAAGACTGGTGCATGAACTCCCACACATGATCACTTATTAAATCCCACAAAACCACTCAAAACTCCCACAATGGTGCAAGTCCTATTCAGGGGTGCATCTAACCTATCTGCTCCCTGAACACTGAAATGGGGCTCCTTTCCCTGCACTATAGGGTGCCTAAGGGTATGTTCACACAGGGGAATGTTCATGCAGATTTCAGGTTCTAATCCACTACTAATTCTGCGCCTTATTGTTTTCAAAAGGAATCCATGTTGCAGTTTGAAATCTACGTGGAAGTAAGGATGAGCAAACCACTTTGGTCCAAACTTTGCTATTTTTCAGACGGCAGATAAACCCAAATCTTTCTAGGTTTGTTTCAGAGGAATCCACTAAACCAACACATACAGTAGCACCATTTTAGTTCATGTAGTGCAGGAGGAGCTGTGGCAGTGCAGGGACAAAGAGATTTGCTGTCATCATTCCGGTCCAGCAGAGGGAGCCAGTTCCCAGCTAGAGATAACAGGAGAAGTCAAAGCCTACTGCACAGGAAGAGGAGCCAGCCAGTGCCTGGAGAAGGAGAGGAGTGCAGTGCAGGAGATCCAGAGCAGGGTCCGCTACCAGAGCTCAGGGGTGGTGTGATGTGGCTATGGTGTCCAGACGTCCGGTTTTAGGCCGGACAGTCCTGTTTTCAGACCTCTGGTCCTCCGTCTGGCGCAAGGCCAGGACGGACAGCCAGAGGTCCTCCTTTTCAGTGTGGTACAGGGTCAGGGTCTCTTTAAGTTTACGGTAAACTGTTTACCCATTGCAGGGGGCGGGCGGGCAGGCAGCACGTTGTCCGCACAGTGCGGTACAAGACGTGACGTCACAACGCCATCCAGCGCTGCCTGCGTCTTGAGAGAGACCTGTTATCTGCAGGAGGCAGTAGCTGAGCGCAAGTGCCACTGCCAGCATCCACGCTGGTCCAGTGCTGCTCTCTGCCTCTTTCAGTCTTCCGTTCCTGTGCCTGACCCAGACTTACTTATTGTGCCCACACACAGCCCAGGTAAACTGACACTGCCCCTGGCCTGCCCTAATTTATTAACATGGTTGGGACACGTATATAATATATATGTGTACTGGTACTGGCCTAGTATAAATTATACATCTTCTTGTATTTAGTTATATGGAGTATGCTGGTATAACCTGGGTGTCTCCTGCATATAATTATGTATGTACAGCTGGTATAAGTTATACTGTCCATATATAATTATACACAAGAGATACTCAGGTTATACCAGCATGCTCCATTTCACTATATACAAGAAGATGTATAACTTATACCAGCTATACATATATAATTATATACAGGAGATTCTCAGGTTATACCAGCTGTACATAT
Source organism: Rhinella marina (assembly GCA_900303285.1). NCBI lineage: Eukaryota > Metazoa > Chordata > Amphibia > Anura > Bufonidae > Rhinella > Rhinella marina. The sequence goes on from ONZH01014599.1 coordinate 62,911, forward strand.
ATAATTATATACAGGAGATACCCAGGTTATACCAGCATGCTCTATATCACTATATACAAGAAGATGTATAACTTATACCAGCTGTACATATATAATTATATACAGGAGATACCCAGGTTATACCAGCATGCTCCATATCACTGTAACTTACACATCTTCTTGTATATAGTGATATGGACCATGCTGGTATAACCTGGGTATTTCCTGTAAATAATTATATATGTACAGCTGGTATAAGTGATACATCTTCTTGTATATAGTGATATGGACCATGCTGGTATAACCTGGGTATCTCCTGTATATAATTATATATGTACAGCTGGTATAAGTTATACATCTTCTTGTATATAGTGATATGGAGAACTGGTTCCTCAGTCACGCTGGACAGAATGGTGAGCCGTAGACTTGCTTGCTTATGCAGTGACAGGTAGTTGGGTGACATCAAGTAGTCTGATGATTACTGGACAGCCATGCTTTTAGGCCCTCTTTACCTAGACAAAATGGAATTATTTTATCAGGAAAAAAAACGTGTACGCAGCTAGCCGCAGCTTAAGGTGAGCAGACGCCTGCTGCCAGTGTGTCTGAAAGGGAGGCCCCCCTCAAGCAACAGAAGCTGCAGCAGCAGCCATTTCAGTCTCCTTAACATGATGGAGCAGTTTTTCCAAGTGCCACACCAGGCTGAGACCAGTCAGCAAGCCGACAGCTCCCGCCTCAACGCCCAGGTTCAGGCCTACCTAAACTATGGCCACTATTGCATACTGAGTTCCCTGACCCCATGGATTTCTGGGCAGGCAGACTGGAACAGTGGCTAGAACTGGCACAGTTTGCTTTCTATCTTCTTTCTTGCCCTTCCTCCAGTGTCATCTCGGAGAGGACTTTCAGCGCCGCTGGAGTTTGGTGACACCCAAACAGACCAAGTTGTCCTCCACCAGTGTCCAAAACAGGAGGATTTTCACACTCTTCTGGCTGATTCCGATGTATACACTTTGCCCACCTCACCTTGCTGGCGGTGATCCATCTTCGAAAAGACATAACACGTTTTCCTAAAAATTGTAAGTCCTAGGGGGCTAGTGGGGTTTTATACGAACATTCAGGGCAATTGGAGCAACTTCGGTTTGGCTTGAACTGATTCAGGTCCGAACCGAACTTTTTTAAAAATTTGGCAAACCGTACTCAAACTGAATCTCGACTAGTTCGCTCATCTCTACATGGAAGAAATCCACAGCCGTATGAATGGCCACGTTGATTCCTATTGAAAACTAGGGGGATTGCTTCCGTGGATTTTGCAGTTGATTTTTTTCATGGAAAAATCTGCCATGGGTAAATATCCTTATGCCAATTTTACATAAGCGTGTTCAATTCAGGAAACATGACTGAACACTTCTCCTCTGGCATGAACTCACAGCATCATAATGATTTTGACATTTTACACCAGAAAACGCCTCTTTTCCATGAGGCCCTGTCCCTTTCTGCTAAGCCCCGCTCCCTTGTCAAGCATGATTGACATATACCCAGCAGTATGTCTAAAGGCACTATTTCACCAAGTGATCTTCAGGTCAGTTATGGAGAACAAGCATTCATAGGACCGGTTGTGTCTGATAAATGGCCCGTATAATCATGCTGCTGATCAGCCAATAAACAAGAAAATGCTTGTTTGTTGTCTGGCTGATCTATCATTCAGAATGTAATATGTGGATTATATCTCTACACCTAATTCTGAACCCCAATACCAATGCATAGATTTAGTTTTAAAACATATTATTACAGCAGTTACCCAGGATCTTACAGAACACTGTGATACATTGGACTCAATAACAACATTTTATGCAGCAAGCTTCTGCGCTCCCTCTAGTGGTGGCTGCAGACAACAAGAATGTTGTATCTCTGTTGTGTAGAAGGAAGTTAAAGAGGTTGTCTGGCCTAGGAGCTGACAACCCTAGTAGTCAGAAGGTGTGACCCATTAAAATAAAAATACTCACCTGTCCCCAGTCCTGCCATTTCATCTCTGCTGACCTGCTTTTAGTTCCAGCTGGACTGGAAGTGGCTCAATCCTGTGAGGGGTGCAGCAAGTCACTATCCTTACTGGTCATATGTGCTTGAACGGAATCTTATTGCATGTGACTGCAGGGGATGTATGTAGTCACAGGGCCAAGCCGTTTCCAGTCCAGCTGGGATCGGAAGTGGCCTGGATTGGGGAAGTGGTGCTGGAACAGGGGGACTGGGGACAGTTGAGTTGTTTTTTTTTTTTAATGGGGCTAGGGGTGTTGGATCTTAGGCCAACACATGATATTGAACCCAAAAATGACATGGTGATAAAAGTTGTAAAATGTATTTCAAAATATAACCTTATATATTATAACAGAACCTGGACGAAGAGCAGGATAACTACTAGAAAACAATATGACCCTCTATATTAAAGTCTATATCCTGAGCTGTACAGGTAATGTACTAACCACAGTAAATGATGTTCTAACCATGCTGATGGGCTCCTGGGACAACTACTGCCCTCCCTATTTTCAGATCACTCCCGCTTGCAAGAGTTTATTAGATAATTGCATCTAATGCAAGAGCCTACTATATTATATCAGATACCTCCAGAAGTAATCCTTTCCCTGTAAATTCGAAATAATTTGCTTGAAATATCCAACCATTCTGAGTCTTTACAGATCATTCCAAAGTTTTCTTTCCATGTAAAGTTAACCTTAAACGGAAAGAAAATGTATAATTTGGACATGTTTACACAGAGTGCTGCGGTGAGTAATGATCATTTAGCTTCCACATAGCCTTTAGTTACCAAGGAAACAAGTCACTATCTGCCCTGATTTTCAATAAAGTGCCAATTACAGTACCTGGTTTTACCTAGATTAAAAAAAAAAAAAAAGTGAACAAATGTTTTCAAAGAACTTTTCCATGGTATGATTCAGTGGCTTCGTGACTGCAGATCCCCTTTAAATATACATTCACGAAAAAAAGAAGATGAAGTTGTTGGAATTGAATGAACCTTTTTGTGTGTGAATGTAATGATGATATATGTAAGTGATTACAATACTAGAGAAAATGGAAATTTCTATAGTGGAAAACTGTACAATCGAAAGGAGGCTCTACTACCTTGTTGGGCCTCCTCTAGCCTGGATGAGATATGGTTGGGCATGGAGGCATACAAGTTCCGTATGGTGTCCTGAGGCAAATTTGCCCACAGATGTTGCAGATGGGCCTGTAGATCCTGAAAACCCATAGGTTGCCAAAGCTGGTGTCCAAGCTGGTCCCGTATATCAAGTGTTGCGATCAGTGGAGACATTCTTGTGAAACCCTTTCTGTGTGTGGGAAGCATTATTCTGCTGAAAAATTCCACTTGGAAGCCCTACTGAGAGGCAACACATGTGGCGGCAGGATGTCCTGCACATATCGCTGAGCTGTTTGTGTCTCTCGTATCACTACTAGGGTTGACCGACTATTTTATGTAATGGCTCCCCAGATCATCAGACCAGCAGCTGGGGCAGTGTGTCACTCCAAAGCACAAGCAAGAATGAAGAGCTCACCCCTAGGCCTTCATACTTAAACCCAACCATCGCTGTATCTCAAAACAGAACCTGGTTTCTCATTCATGACATCATTGCAAATGAAGGTGACAGAGGCCAGCTGTCAATGGCAGTATAAGTAGCAGGTGCCCTGACACCAAATTTCCTTCTACTAAGTGACTGGTCTGTTCAGAGACAGGGTTGTATAATGAAAGTGCCATCTGTGTCTAGATGATACAGATAATCTGTGTCCATGTGTCTGGAATTTGTCTGTGTGTCTGGGACTCAAAGAACACAGCTGTAGTGTAGGGAAGAGGAACAAGATGCTTCTATCGTGAGGAAGATTTCAATTGAGTGCAGCAAGCCCAGAAGGAGCTGGAATAGAAGATGGGAGTGGTAGTAGCTCTGGCTGTAATTACAGTGGCTTTCCTCACACCGTTACTCCCTAGGGATGTGTAGTGAGAAGAGGGGACACCCATTCTTCTCTCGGGGCACACCCTGGTTCTAAAGCTCTTGCCTGATGGTAGTTGGGGTGCTCGTGATGTTAAGTGTTTGTATGGGTGCAAGGCAGGGTGTGTGGAATGCAATGGCAAGCCTGTGGTACAGGAGTTAGTAACCAGGCCAGATTTAGCAGAATAATCATCTCTCTTTACTGTAGTTCAAAATAGGAGTTGTAGTACATACGATAGCAGAAACACAGTTCCCACAATATACAGTGTGAATCTTCCCAGATGGTTTTGTATGGATCTGAGCATGGATGGAAATTATCGTACTCTTTCTTCTGTTTCTCAAGTCTCTTCCTGCAGAATCTGTGGCTGGCAATCTCACTTTTTCAATAGTGCCTGTAATTCACAACTTAGTCCAGTTTTCAGAGACACGACTGACCAAGTCATGTCTTAGTTTGATTGCTATCTTAACAAGTATTTCCCTGCAGTAAAGTCTAAATAGCTTAGGTAGCACAATACCTTACTGTCTTGTTGATTAGCCATGCAGAGTTCTGAAACTTCTTGTCTCTGCTCTTTTCTGTAGATCATCCAGAGATCTATGAGCATATGTAGCTTTAGTCCAGTCCTAGAAGAAATAGATGGCTTGGAGTTGCTTCTTCACTCTTGTTTTGCTGACTCACAACTAACTCTAACTAGACTGAGTTAGGAGCGATAAAGGATCCACATCCAAGCATCTTGTAGTCGGAAATACCTTTGGGTAACTGCACCAAAATCTGCATGTGTTAGGCTACTTTCACAGTAGTGTTTCTATTTTCTGGTATTGAGATCCATCATAGGGTCTCAATAACGGAGAAAAACGCTTCCGTTTTGTCCCCATTCATTGTCAATGGGGACAAAAGGTAACTAAACAGAATGGAATGCTCCAAAAAGCATTCTGTTCTGTTCTTATACTGGAGAGCAAACCGCAGCATGCCGCGGTTTTCCTTGCATCATGAGATGTGGAGCAAGACGAATCCGTCATGATCCACAATGCAAGTGAATGGCAAAGGATCCGTAATGTGTGCAGGTATCCTTACACCTTACTGATACTTTCTGCTCATGTGACCTGATTTAATATCACCACATTGTTTCTATTATGATTACGAATTACCCCGGTGATGACCAAATGATTAATCCCATGTGCATTAAGAGAAGCCTTGTAAACTAAAGGAGTATTCATGGTTGTAACACATTATCTCCTATCCATAGTCAGTGGAGGTAAGACCAATGGGACCCCCACTGATCACGAGAACAGGCCCCCGTACCCTGTAGGCTTCCCCGAATGAATGGAGTGGTAGTTTGAGCTTGCGCGCTGCTGCCCCATTCATCCCTATGGGACTGCCGGAGATAGCCGGGTACAAGCACTCAGTTATTTCTGGCAGTCCTATAGAGATGAATGGAGCGGAAGTGTGCATACTCACTCTGCCTCTCCACTCATTAAAGGGGGGCAGGCAGCAGAGCACGGGACCCCCCTTTTCCCTTTTCATAATTGGTGGAGGTCCCAGTGGTCTGACCACCACCAATTTAATAGCTATCCCCTATTCTGTTGAGAGAAGACAGAATATCCCTTTTTTTTTATTGTAACCAGCCTAATGAAAGCCTGTAACATGAAATCAGCAGCTCACGCTGCAAGACTTACATGTACAGATCATCTCATGCATTGTGTATTTTACAATAGGTAGAATACATCTGATCATAATACATTTGTTTTATATGAATGTGCTGTAAGGACTTGTTCAGACTCATGTCTTTAAAAAAAAAACAAAAAACAAAAAAACATTTTATAGGCTTTGGGTAGTTTATGTGAACTCACTCTGTGGAAAAAAAGAAGCAACTTCCATAGTAAATCTGTGTTCAGATTTCAGGGGATGTATGTCTAGATTTGCACTGGCTTGTAACCGTCGCAGGCACAAGCTTCAACGGCAATCTTATCCCAAAATAAAATATTCTGTAAAGATGCCAAAGCTAGTAATGATGCTCTTTAGTTTCATATATATATATATATATATATATATATATATATACAGTATATAGTAAAAAAAAAAAAAACGCCAATCTGATGTTGATAACCTTTCCTCAGGATAGGTCATCAATATCAGATCGGCGGGGGTCCGGCACCCCCACCAATCAGCTGGTTGAAGAGAAGGCAGCGCTCGTGCCAGTGCAGCCTTCTCTCCATTGTTTAACTGCTCACCATCTCAACAGCAGTGGTGAGCAGGTGTAATTGCACCTAAGCCATTCTGTTCACTTCAATGAGATGGCTCATTCCTATACAAGTGTACAGGAACAAGCTGTCCCATTGAAATGAATGGGACGGCTTGTTGTAATTACACCTGCTCACCGCTGTTGTTGCGACAGTGAGCAGTTAAACAATGCAGAGAAGGCTTCACTGTCACAAGTGCTGCATTCTCTTCAACCAGCTGATCAAGGGGGTGCCAGGTTTCAGACCCCAGTCGATCTGATATCCTCAGGATAGGTCATCAATAAAAATAACTTGGATAACCCCTTTAAACAAGTTGAAGATGAAATTATTTCCAAAATATATAAAGTTAAAGATGACACATTTTTTTAATTTCATCTTAAATTTTCAAAATAACAAATAAGAAAAAAGACGTAAAAGAAAACTTTGGGCACTCTGCATGGTTAGTACCTAGTAGCACCCACTTTGGCAAGTATCATAGCTTGTAAATGCTTTTTGTAGCCAGCCAAGAGTCTTTCAATCTTTGTTTGTGGGATTTTCATCCATTCTTCCTTGCAAAAGTCTTTCAATTCTGTGATATTCTTGCATGCACTGCCCTTTTGAGGTAAATCTACAGATTTTCAATGATGTTCAGATCAGGGGACTGTGAGGACCATGGTGAAGCCCTTCAGCTTTCTCCCTTTGAGGTAGTCTATTGTGGATTTTGAGGTGTGTTTAGTATCATTATTCATCTGTAGAAGCCATCCTCTTTTCAACTTCAGGGTTTTTTTTTTTTGTTTTTTTTACGGTTGGTGTTATGTTTACTTTCAGAATTTGCTGGAATTTCATTGAATCCTTTCTTCCCTCTACTCGTGAAATGCTCTCTGTACCATTGACTGCCACACACCCCTAAAGCATGATTGATCCACCCCCATGATAAATGATTGGAAAGGTGTTCTTTTCATTAAATTCTGTGCATTTTTCTATCCAAACATAACTTTGTTCATTGTGGCCAAAGAGTTCTATTTTAACCTCATTGGTCCTCAGGACTTGTTTCCAAAATGCATCAGTCTTGTTTAGCACTGGCACAGAATTTTGTGGTAAGGATGCAGGACGTTTTCTTTTCATGACTCTTCCATGAAGGCCATATTTGTGCAGGTGTCGCTGAACAGTAGAACAATGTACCACAACTCCAGAGTCTGCTAAATCTTTCTGAAGGTCTTTTGCGGTCAAGTGGCGGTTCTAATTTGCCTTTCTAGCAATCCTACAAGCAGCTGTCTCTGAATTTTTTCTTGGTCTTCTGGACCTTCTCTTGACCTCCATTGTTCCTGCTAACTGCAATTTCTTAATTAAATTTCGAACTGAGGGAATGGCAACCTGAAAAGGCTTTGCTATCTTCTCATAGCCTTCTTCTGCTTTGTGGGCCTCAACCATTTTCATTTTCAGGGTGTTAGGCAGCTATTTTTTGGGACAAGGTTAGATGAGTCTGGATATTTCTAAAGCTTTGAAATTTGCATCACCTGGCCTTTCCTAACAATGATTGTGAATAAGCCTTAACCCTACCAGGCTATTTAAGGTCTGAGAACTCGATCAAAGTAATATGATCACTCAATCTCCTTGGTTTCCCATACTTGCATGGTACTCCTTTGCTTTTTCACTCTACAATTGTACAAAACCAAAATAATACACTCATATTGATTAAAGTGTTGCAACGTTTGTGTCATCTTTAACTTTATGACTTTTGGAGATCATCTTGTCTTTTAATTGCATAACTGTTCACAGTAGCAGTAATTTTGACCAGAGGTGCCCAAATGTTTGCATGTCACTGTATATATCTAAAGTATGTCAGTCTTTGGCAACTATGGCAACCAACCACTCAGTGGTAGTGGTCAATACATCTCTGCAGACAATATCTGTACTTTTTTGAGCTATTAGTTTAGTACACCAGGTGCCTTTATCCGCAGTGCTGGCATTTTCTGGCACATGCTCCACTTGACTCATGCACAGATGCTGTATTCACACTGACTCTTGTTTCTCCAGAGACCTCCCTTCTGAGGCCGATTCACGGTCCACAACTCTGTTCTAAGTTATGTCTGTCTCTACCTGCACCACACCATTCTGGGCTGTGGCAGACCCTCTTCTTGCGCAGTCCCAGTGCTTTTGTCTGGCTGCTGCAGAGGACGCTCTGTGGCTCATTCACACCACTGCACTCTGTAAACTCTGGATCTCTTCCCTTCATCTCTACACACAAGTGACTCTCTCAAGAACACATTGTCCACATGTATCCTTACAGGAACGGCATGCTTCTCTTGCTGTGACTTGAGGACCTGCTAAACCTGGTCATGTGGCTGCAGGTCTTTCAGCAATCTCTGTTGTGGGTTAAACAAGTTTCAAATAAACAGCATAGAAGCTAATGACAATTCAAAAGAAATAGCTTTATTCAGCTTATGAAAATAATAACAGCCAAGCCCGCACATAGGGCACTACCTAACTTCTTGAAACCTAACTAACCTCTAATGGCAAATTATATGAGTTATGTGTTAAAATAATGCGAATTAAATTCATATTACACGATCATGGATAGATGTCCTGTCTCAGGGGGATAATGAAATTAGCTCACAGACAAAAGTCTACAGGAATCAGATGATCTGTGTCCAGTTTACATAGAGGTGTTAATGATAAGAATACTCTGACATGAGACAGTACATCTTCACCTATAAAGGAAAATATAATACTTCAAAGCCAGTCCGATAATCTGTGTTTTATAATAACCGATTTACCTACTTATAATAGGAGCCACTTCTCTAGTGTCAAGCAAAATGATATTCCACCTTAGAAAACCTCAGAATTCTATATGCAGTGTCTTGAAAAAGTATTTATACCCATTGAATGTTTCATCTGAAGTTGTTTCACATAAATCCTCTTTTGAATACTGTACGGAGCGAGTGCTCCACACAGTATTAGAATGTATTGGCTCAGATGAGCCAGCGTTATTACTTTGTGAAGTCTCACAAGACTTCGGGTAATAACTTTTTAAATTAATTTGTGCTGCAAAAAACCGGGTTCGGTTCCAGGTGGTAATAACTTCGGCTAATCATAGCCAATACATTCTAATACTGTACCAGGGGCGGACTGGAAACTTAAAGTGGCCCTGGAAAAAATACTAAAAGTGGCCCCATTTTGTAGTTGGGTCTAAATTGATGGAAGGCAGGGCCAGAAATACCATGTTGTGGCACATTATACCACCCCAACAGAGCCAAATACCACAGTCCATCACAAAATACTGCCAGCAGGACAAAATACATCCCCAAAAACTTCCACTTGCTGGCAATTAGGAGGGCCCAGATGGCCCCCTGGGCATCGGCCCACCGGGAAATTTCCCTGTAAGGTCTATGGCCAATCCGCCCCTGTACTGTACGGAGCACTCGTATTCAAATAAAGTTTTACATGAATCGACTTCGGATGAAGCATCCAAAGTCGATTCGCTCATCCCTAATCACAGTGCAAGGTAATGCTTAAAAGTGCGTTGAAAGTAGTGTAGTAGTAGTGAGTTGAACAGGCTTTGCAGAGTAGCAATGGGGGCAGATGTCCATAGTCCAAAGTACCCTTGCTCTAGGACACTACATTGTTCGCCTGTTATACAGGGTGGCCCCTGAAAAAGCAGCCCGCCTCCAATATCTTCAAATCAAACTGCCTAATAGTAAATCAGTCTTAGTTGTCCATAGCAACCAATCAGAGCTCAGCTTTCATTTTTCAGAGGTCTGTAGGAACTGAAAGCTAAGCTCAGATTGGTTGCTATGGACTACTAAGACAGATTTACTATTAGGCAGTTTTACATGGAGATTTTGGATGCGGGCTACTTTTTCGTGCCCCATCCTGTAGAACCACAGTGTCTCTCCTGACTCTGAGACAATCCCTTTATCCTTAATCCTTTATCTGAATGGGGCATAGACTTTTTATATGGACCATTGACATGCTCACTATATACGGCAACCTAGTATACATTTTAAAATTGCCATTTTTTTGAAAGGCACTTGCCTTTTTGGCTGCCATGCTCTGTAACATTTTGGAATTTTGTAAATTTTTGAAAATTGTATACTTAACTATTCACGAGCTACCAAAAAAAGCAACAACCATATCTTTCCTCCCACAAAAATAGTCTGTGGATCTTCATGATTTCAGCACTGCATACTTTGGCAGCGTGCACGACTGTGAGCTATAATTTCTCTGCTGATATAATGGTACACCGCTGAACAAACCACACTATGCATACTTGCAAATGACATGGAGGTGACCTGAATTTAAGTCTTCTGTCTAGCTTTATGGGTTCTATATTTAGAAATGGGTAAATGCAAGACACTGGGGTCATTTAGCAAACTAGTGTAAAGTAGAAATGACTTAGTTGCCCATAGCAACCAATCAGATTCCACCTTTCATTTTTGACAGCTCCTTTGGAAAATAAAAGGAGGAATATGATCGGTTGCTATGGGCAAATAAGCCAGTTCTATTTTACACCAGTGTGATAAATCTCCCCCATTGTGTTGTAACACAGGACTATATATTGCCCTGGATCTACAAAGCAGGCACAACTATGAAGACTTATACATTACCATACATATGTATGCTTGGTCGGCTAAGGCTACTTTCACACTAGCGTTTTAAAATTCCGGTATTGAGTTCCGTCATAGGGGCTCAATACCGGAATAAAACGCTTCAGTTTTGTCCCCATTCATTGTCAATGGGGACAAAACTGAACTGAAGACAACGGAATGCTCCTGAAAGCATTCCGTTCCATCTTCAGACCGGAGAACAAACCGCAGCATGCTGCGGTTTGCTCTCCGGTCCAGGCATCCGCACCAAGTCGGATCCGGAATGACCCCCAATGCAAGTCAATGGGGGTGGATCCGTCTGGTGTGACCATAATGGTAACCGGATCCGCCCTCCATTGACTTTCAATGGAGTCCATTACGGATCCGGCTACACATAGACACATACAGACACAGACACACACATAAACATAAACATACACACACATATAGACATACAAACACACATACATACTTACATGCTCCCCGGCAGGTCTTCGGAGCGTCAGGGACAGGAGGGCTCACACAGGTCACGATTCCCCACAGCGCCCTCTGCTGGGCGCCTGGTGGAATCGTCATGATTCCACCAGGCGCCCAGCAGAGGGCGCAGTGCGGAATCGTGACCTGTGTGAGCCGTCCTGTCCCTCTGACGCTCCGAAGACCTGCCGGGGAGCATGTAAGTATGTATGTGTGTTTGTATGTCTGTGTGTGTATGTTTATGTGTATGTATGTACTGTGTGACATGTGTGGGGCCGGAGCGCGGTTCCGGCTCCACACATGTCACTGCGGCAGGCCTGATCCGGCAGCACCCTTCACCTGCCGGATCAGGCCTGCCGCCAGTGTGAAAGTAGCCTAAGAATGCATATGTAAAGAAGGGGAGAAAGCAGCAGCTAAGTAATAGCATATCGCCTGTTAACAAAAGGATCAGGCAATTGAATCTAACATGCCCGATCCTTATCTCCCCTGACAGCTGTCGAGGGAGAGTTGGGAGGCCACCATACACATTGAATGCTTGGCTGAAACCACTGATTTCAGCCACCAAAAATGGCTTTTTTTTCGGGGGCAGTTTTTTTCTGTAATTGCATTCTACTCCCTTTGAGCTAAAAATCTTTTTTTTTTCTATTGTTCTTTATTAAAAATTTCAGCAGTTTTTGTCATAAAGGTTTAAGTTTTAGCCTAGCTGTGAACATTTTACTTTTACTTTCACTTTGAACTATCATCTTGAAGGCTATGTATAACCCTTATATCTGGACTATTAAAAGCTCATATACACTTATTTAAGGCTACTTTCACACCTGCGGCGCGGGGCTCCGGCAGGCTGTTCCGGTGGGTGAACAGTCCGCCGGATCCGTACTGTGCTCCGGCCCCATTCATTGTAATGGGGGCGGGCCGCGGATCCTGCCGCAGCACGGCAACCCCTGCTGAGAGGCGCCGGAACGAAAATACAACATGTTGTATTTTCGTTCTCAGGGGATCGGAGATAAGCTCTCAGGGGATCAGAGATAAGCTTCACATGAGCCGTCAGCTGAGTTCCCTGACAGGACACAGTGTAAACACTAATGGAGAATCTCAACCCTGTACCGAGAAAAGGGCTGAGATTTTTAATAAAGGCCAATTGAAAAAATGATTTTTAGCTAAAAATTAGTACAACACAATCATTTGACAAAATTGTCTCCAAAAGGTGTCATGACAATAGGGTCCTGGGACTGCAGGCAATTTAGGCTCCACCCATAAAAACAGCAATTATTATGGAAGATGGTTTCCCGTTCTGGGATATGTTGGTTTGTATGAACATGGGGATAATATATTAGATAGGTATTAAAAAAAAAAAAAACATGGTAGGGGACCAGAGCAGGAAGGCTTTTGCAGGGAAATTCAGATATAAGTTGGGTTGGAGAACAAGAGGATTGAGAAAGTCAAACTATGGCGAATTGTATTGCCCTGAGAACACAGACCTTGGTGTCTTCCTTTTTAAAAAAAAAAAATACTGCTTTTCAGAACTGGGTTGCATACAGTATATGACAATACAGCTATATGATTCTGGGCTACAGTGGGATCAATATGAATCATACAGACCACGCTGGCAGTGGATGAGAGAGACTTCTATAATCCCTCTGTGCGTAGTGATTGTAAAAATTGTAACCTGGTGTCGTCAAACAGGAATCCTATTCTGGCTTCTCTACTGCTGCCAGATCATGATTATAGAAGTAGTACATCCCTATACCTATAAAACTATTACTGTCAGACTATGCTAATTACAGAATAAGGATGTAACACAGCACCACAAAAATAATTTACAAGTTGACAAAGCAAGGATGTTTCTGTATTATAAAATTTCGTGAGTCGTGATTCACATATTCATGTTCTAGCCTGTCCATTGATACAGCAAGTAATAAGCCAGATGTAAAAGGTATAATAACTGCTAGGTGCTACACTTTGTTGATGATATATTACCTGTATCTATGCTATGAATGATTCAGTTACCTCCTTGACCGCACATGATAGTCCTTCCCATAGTTTCACAGAAAGACATTACGTTCAGGCGCGCGTTGATTATTCATTTTTGCTGTAACATGCAACGCTAAATATTTAATACCTTTCCATTACTGGTGGCTCAACTGTAAAATGTAGCAAGCCCCTAAAGAATACATAATTGCTTCTTTATATTTCACTGGTGAAGATGTGACTTTTATAAGCGATGGTTGCTTACCAACAATGGTTTGCTCGGTAGGAGGAGGTGATTGAGGACAATCACAAGGAAATGAAAGTATAAGGTACGAGTGGGAACTGTCTCTACATCAAAGACTGAGGTTAGCACTTAATCTTGAGGTTAAAGACATAAAGCTGGTTGATGCTGGTAAATTAGAAGATCAGCTCAGCAAACAAATCATTCAAGTGTGAAACAGCAATCAATGTGAGATGGGAAGAACAATGCTCCTCAAAGATGTTTGGGCAAAACATCATTCAGGCACACTAAACCTAGAAATGAATGATAAAAAATAGATACTTGTTCCCCATGTTTGTGTTACTCAATGGGCATTATTGTGGCAGTCATCTGGTTTTTCCCCATTAAATTCTGTAGAAGGATCTGGACTTCGCTGCAGGGGAGCAACCAGGTCTCTGCCTACCAGAGAAGTTTGTGTGTGATTGATAGCTGACCCACAGGAGTTAGAAACACCAATGTAAGGCTAGGGTACGCAGCGACAGTTGTCGCGCGACACCCATTGCGGCCAGGATCCCTGAGTAGCGAGGATGCCATAAAATGAATGGTGGGACCCTGGCTGCGACGGGTGTCGCTGTGTAGCCCTAGCCTAAAGCCTAAAGCATTGATGGGTTAGGCAGAATCGTAGTCAGGGAAAGGCTGAGGTCAGGGAAGGAAAAGTATGAGCAATTCAATAAATAGTCTGAAGTCAGAGCAGACAGTGAAAGGTCAAAACAGAGGTCAGGCACAAGTTAATATCCAAGAAATGGGCAGAAAGTCAGAACATGGGCAGACAACCAAATACAGCACACCTTTGCAGGAACTAGCAAGCTAGGAACCTATTGCTCAGGCACCTTCCCACAGAAAAAGGTGCCTTATGTGTCCCGGGGGTTGCCAGGCAGTGGCTGGTGAAAATTTGAGTGAGTGTGCTAGCCCTGTAGGTGCCAGGTGAGCGTTTTCATGTGCTCTAGAGCAGGGTTCCTCAACTCCAGGCCGACCTGGCGGTCATGTTTTCAGGACTTCCTTAGTATTGAGCAGTTGATACAATTAGAGTCAATGCATCAGGATTTACCACAGGGATTCATTCTGTGGGATATTCTCAAATCATGACTGTTAGGTGGGCCCAGAGGACTGGAGTTGAGGAACACTGCTCTATAGGCACTAAAAGAGAGGCTTTGCAAGCAGGTCACAGCCTGAGTGAGGGGACAAAACAATCCCGGCAGCCAGACCTGCACGGAAGAGACAGCAGGAGGTGGGTCTGGGCCACTGGGATAGGTGAAAACTGAAGGGGTGGGGCTTAGCAAAGGGGCGTGCCTTAAAATGATTTAAAAGAGGTGTCCTGCTGCAGCCAGTTGTCTTGGCTCCTGGGAAAAGTAGAGAAGAATTCTATATACATTATTTAGGAGACATAAAACATAGGAGACATGCTACATAGACAAGTGTGTCCTGTGATGCTGGGAAATGGCACAGAAAGGAGAGAAATATGAATACTAGTCCTCGCTGATGGGAGGACCGGCTTGGATATAATGATTTTCCTGCTGTCAGTCCATCATCTAGCTGTCTCTCCTTGCTATCTGCTTGTTATTACTGGATCACATTCATGGCTCCATACAAAATAACAATTTCGATTTAGGAAAATAATATTTTATGAATGGGGGATAATATTATTCTGTAAAGCACTAATACCAACAGAGAGGTCTCATAAGCTCATTGCAACCCATCTAACCTTCATAGATGAAGCATTAATCTTTAATAACTAGGTTACACACAAAGATTTATTGTTTCTTCTTCTGCGATACTATTGTCTAAACAGGTTGATACACAATAATATACATATTTAATAACAAATCTTCTGTAACATTTTGTATAGTATTAACTGTAGTGCCCTGGAGCTAAGGTACTTTGGCGTATGGACGTTTGTGGACATTTGCCGCTTTTGCTACTATGCAAAGCCGCTGGCACCTGCACTCTACTTCCAGGTGGACTGATACACTGACAGCTGCAGCCGGCAGGATGTAAAGGTAAGTATTATCTCCTTCCTGCACAGCGCTCGCTCCGTTGCCACCAATGACTCCATATATCATATATAGCATGGCTGGACCACCAATGATTATCAGTGCGTCACAGTGGCAGGCATCATTATAGATGTCTATGATATACAGAAATTGTAACAATGTTTCTGCTTAGGCTGTGCTTCTCCATTTCACCCCTTCCACTAGAAGGTTCTAGTTCAGCTAGAAACTATATATAAGGAGAACAATCAGAGCCCCTAGTTGTCTTTAGATAGTGAGCAGTGTTTAGTAGGAGAAAGCGCCAGTCAGCAGAAAGGGACAAGTGCTTCATAGGAGAGACTCTGCCAGAAAGCAAAAGTGACCAGAAGAAGACACTGAGATGGGAATACTCTACTCACAGATGCTTGGTCACCAGCCCTGTGCTCATGGAGCCAACTGGGAGACTGAGCCACAGACGCTGGACCACCAGCCTTTGGCCTGGGAGACGGCCTTCTGAGAGAGAGAGAGAGGGACAGCTAGCTCAGGCTTTTCCTCAGCACGAAACCTTCTTATGCCCAGAAGAAGACTGGAGAAGCCAGCTCAGTGTCTTGCCTGCATTGTTTTGCACTTGAGTTCCTCCAATAAAGAAGCACACTCATTTGGTGCAAACCCTGACTCTCTGGACTTATTGCCCTTTTGGCGTAAACCATGCCTTACCATCTTTTGTGGAGAGCAGCAACACGTCACAACTCAACGGCGTCTGGAGGACCCAGCGTAGCGTTAGGGCCACCCTAAACCCAGCCACTGCATAGCCAGTACTGTATTAAAATTAGGTGAACAAGAACATGTGTTCAGGGGTTGTGTTTTCTTCTACAAGCTGCAGTGAGTGGCAGATTGAGGAAGCTGCTGTTTCCTACTAGCCTAGGGACAGCCTTGCATTTTGTTTTTGTGCTATTTGTATGATGAAATAGTTGCTGATGAAATGCATATACTGTCAACTCTGCCCGATTGTCTGATTTAGTGTGTGCACTGATATGCCCCTGACTAGAAAGGAGCAAATCAATTGTTAAGAGAACACATTTTTCAAACAATTTGGATTAGTTAGAATCAGAATTTCCATAGAGAGAGAGAAGCATTTGAAGCATTTTCAGATTTGGTAGAATTGATTTATACTCAAATCAAATCGCATAATCAATTAGGATGACTTGGACCCAAAATGAATTTTAATAAATTCACTCATCTCTGAAGATAGGTCATCAATATCAAACACCAAGAAAACCCCTTATAAGACCCCGTTTGCCATTTCCCCACTGCTGCATTCTCTATATAATTCAGTGGAAAGATGGCCACTTTTGCGCATGGTCCTCTACACTGAAATGTATGGGAGTTACAGAAATAACTGAGAAAGCAGTTTTTCTACATTCAGCTGTCTGCAAGATGGCTGTGATTAAAATCACGTAAAGAAAATGATGTTATAAGGGGGTTGTCTGGCCTAATTTAAAAAAAAAAAAAAAAAACTTTTATCTGGCAAATCCTTACTCACTTTTCCAGAAACCCTCTCTTATAGCACTATTGCTCCTGGTGGTCACAGCTAAACTGTAAGTGACGGGGACCTGTTCATGGTCATGAGGACATTAAGTGTCATGTCATGGAGGGCGTCTAGGCCGTGTTTTTTTTTTTTTTTTTTGCGGATCAGATGTAGACCCATTCACTTCAATGGGGCCACAAAAGATGCGGTTACCACACCGTGTGCTGTCTGCATCCGTATGTGCGGCCCTGCAAAAAATAGAAGATATCCTATTCTTGCCCATTTTGCATACAAAGACAGGACATTTGTGAAGGAGCGAAAAAAAATATATACAGGCAACACGGTGGCTCAGTGGTCAGCACTGGTGCCTTGCAGCACAGAAGGCCTTGGGTTCTAATCTAACCAAGGACAACATCTGCATGGAGTTTGTATGTTCTCCCCCGTGTTTAAGTGGGTTTCCTCCCAAACTCCAAAGACATACTGATAGGGACCTTAGATTGTGAGCCCCATTGGGGACAGCGTAATCCCAATGTCTTTAAAGCGATGTCTATATTCCACATCGCTTTAAAGACATTGGGATTACGCTGTCCCCAATGGGGCTCACAATCTAAGGTCCCTATCAGTATGTATATTAGCGCTATATAAATGATTAAAATAAATAAATATTGATGCAAAAATAAAATTAGAATTACCTAATATCAGGTATCATTGATCTGTAATTTGGCAGAAAACATGTTGAACACTTCTAACCACAGCCCAGTCCACTATGTCACTATTTGATTTGGCTTAATCAATGGGTGTAGTCTGAATGAGTTTAACCTTAAAGACATATCAGCATTGTAGCTAGTAATTTCAGTCTTGTTAAGGCTCATGTACACAATTGTATGGTCGGTCCCCATCTGATCCTGCATTTTAATGGGGCTGCTAGAGATGTGGACAACATACCATGAGTGGCCCTGAAAGAAGATAGAACATGTCCGTTTTGTGGACGAGGACAGGACATTTCTGCAGTAGTTAATGGGGTATTCAGGTAGGTAAAAGTTATCCCCTATACACAGGATAGGGGATAACTATCAAATCGGTGGGGGTCCTACCGCTGCTCCACTGGAAAGGCTGGTCCATATGATTTCTGCTCGGCTATCTCCAGAACTTCCATAGAAATGTGGGGGACCCAGCGATCTGATAATTATCTCTTATTATCCTGAGGATAGGGAATAAAATTTACCTACCAGAATACCCCTTTAAAAAATAAATGGCGGCGTGCACGCAACCAGTATCTGTGTTTTGCAGATCGCAAAACGGATACAGTTATGTGCGTGGGGCCTTTGCCTTGCTGGTAATACCACCAAACCTACCTTACATAAGCCCTGGCCTGCGACAGCCTGAATTCACCACGACTTTCTCTGAAAATTAGGAACAGTCTCTGAAATTCAGGACTGTTGACAACTATATAAAATGCTTGTCCCAGGATGACAGTTCATCAGCTATCCACCCCATGGGACCCCCACTGATCACGAGGATGGGGATCCCGTGTCCCCTGTTTGAACACAGCATTTAAAGTCTATGAGACCACCGAATGTAGCAGTACGGAATATAGAGTACAGCAGCTGTGGAGGACACAGGACCTTTCTCATGATCAGTAGTCAATGGGACTCCCCACTGAGACAATCCCTTAAAGCACCCCGGGGGGTAGGGGTACTATGGAATTTGATTCCCATGTTCTACTAGCAACCATGAGATGGAGATTGTATTTCAAATGCTTGCTAAATAGAAACATGGCAGTGTATAACAGTGCCAATCCGCGGTGGTGAATCCGCAGTGTTTCTGTCCCATGTGAATGCACCCTTATGGATTCCATTTTTTTTTTTTACACAAATGGCTGTGACGTTACATTGCTGTTTCTACAAAGAACATCAGTTCATCTGGGTGTCTGCAGAAAATGAATAAATTGCTATGTGTACATAACCCATGTGTACTGTGGCACCCAGATGGCGGCAGACCACCGGCCTACAGTGAGTATTTGAACTGGAACCTCAACCTCGTGGTCAAATACTGCTCTGGTTTATTCAAGTGCTGTAAACGCCCTCTGCTCATTTTTGGTATGGTTCTTCTTACAGTATATGTCGCCCTTCCTATTACTTTCCATCTATATCTAACATAGTAACATAGTTTATTAGGCCTAAAAAAGACATCTGTCTGCAATCTCTCTTTATAAATAGGATTTTACTTCTTTTAGATCATTTTACATTATAAAATGATAACTGGCAACACATTTTATTGCCTGTGATTTTTCAGTGAACAGCTCTCCTTTCTTGTAAAGATGAAATATCAAAAACATTGAAGTTATACCAGGGCAAGTCATACCATACTGTATGTGCAACCCATGCCACGGCACAGTGACCTAGTAGGTACACTGCCTTGATAAAAGTATTCATACCCCTTGAACTTTTTCATGTTACACCCACAAACTTAAATTTATTTTATTGGGATTTTATATGATAGAACAACACAATGCAGCAAGTATGTGTGAAGTGAAAAGAAAATTATACAAGGTTTTCAGAATTTTTAATAGAAATCTGAAAAGTGTGGCATGCATTTGTATACAGTCCCCTGTACTCGTATACCTAAATAAAATCCAGCGTGACCAGTTACCCTCAGAAGTCACCTAATTAGTAAATAGAGTCCACCTGTGTGTAATTTATTCTCAGTATAACTACAGATGTCCTGTGAAGGCCTCAGAGGTTTGTTAGAGAACATTAGTGATCAAACAGCACCATGAAAACCAAGGAACACACCAGACAGGTCAGGGATAAAGTTGTGGACAAATGTAAATAAAATGAATAAAATCCAGTGTGACCAATTGCCTTCAGAAATCACCTAATTAATACATAGAGTCCACCTGTGTGTAATTTATTCACAGTATAACAACAGATGTCGATGTGAAGGCCTCAGAGGTTTGTTTGAGAACATCAGTGATCAAACAGCATCACGAAAACCAAGGAACACACCAGACAGGTCAGGTATAACGTTGTGGAGAAGTATAAATAAAATAAATAAAATCCAGTGTGACCAATTGCCTTCAGAAATCACCTAATTAGTACATAGAGTCCACCTGTGTGTAATTTATTCTCAGTATAACAACAGATGTCCTGTGAAGGCCTCAGAGGTTTGTTAGAGAACATTAGTGATAAAACAGCACCATGAAAACCAAGGAACACACCAGACAGGTCAGGGATAAAGTTGTGGACAAATGTAAATAAAATGAATAAAATCCAGTGTGACCAATTGCCTTCAGAAATCACCTAATTAATACATAGAGTCCACCTGTGTGTAATTTATTCACAGTATAACAACAGATGTCGATGTGAAGGCCTCAGAGGTTTGTTTGAGAACATCAGTGATCAAACAGGATCATGAAAACCAAGGAACACACCAGGCAGGTCAGGGATAAAGTTGTGGAGAAGTATAAGGCCTGTTTTACACTTGTGTTGTAGCATTCCAGTTTTGAACTCAGGCAAAGTATCTCAAAACCCTGGAATTTAACGGATCCGTGCCATGTAATACATCCAGATGCATCTATTTTGGCCATCAGTTTGGAATGTATTGGATAACACTGACAGCATTATGTCAGTGTTACCCAATACACTCCAGACCTCTAAGAGTTACATAGCATCATAAATCAATATAATGCCAAGCGATCTGGTCAATGCTGGGAGGTCAGGACGGGAGCTGCTGCATACTCAAACTGCGAGTCTGGAGTGTGGAACTCGTTCGTCTGAAAGGGGCCAAAAAACTGGTGCATTGTATAGGTATTTTTTTTTTTTTTTGTGTTGAACCAGAATTGTAATGCATTTAGATTACTAGATCTCCGCCATTGTTTCAGGTGATCTAGCATGGCCCAGGAGGACTTCCTGCCCTTATGAGAATTATCCAGGGATGCTCAACCTGTGGCCCTCCCGCTGTTGCAAAACTACAACTCTCAGCATGCCCTAATAGCTGTAGGTTGTCCAGGCATGCTGGGAGTTGTAGTTTTTCAACAACTGAAGGCTGTTGGTTGGGCATCCCTGATCCAGACGATCTTTCGTAAAATTTGCCATTTTCATTTGCTAAAAATAGTCAACTTTCAGGCAGGTGGAAGAGGCAGCCGCTGTCAATCTGAAGCCGGTCCACGCTCCTTTGGCAATACACACTGCTTTCATTCTTTTCGACATCTTCTAGCAACCATGCCTGACGGGTCGCACGTGGATGACATCAGAGACAAGAAAATCGCTACTAACGGATTAATTTGCTCCAACGACAGGACTTCTTCACCTGTGAGGCGCTCTCCCTGCTGGTGAACGGAAGGTTTGCTCTGGAGCGGCGACTGTACAGCTGCACTTCCAGATAGTGGCGCCTGCACAGTCGCTGCCCTGAAGCCAAAGCAGAGCTTCTGTCCTTGCCCAGCCAATTGGAGCAACGGCACAGGCAGGAAATTGTCTGACCTTGTCAATCTAGCAGCAGGTGGGCGCTTCTTCACCTGTAGGGACAGCCTCTTCAGTGAAGTCTTGTCGATGAGACAAATCGATTTGTTACAACCAATTTGCTCATCTCTTGGTGCTATCCGTTTTTTTCTCCCCAGACCCATTGACTTGAATGGGTAAGAACAGTACGAGAATGGGAGCAAAGCAGTGCAGAATCTTCTCGCCTTGCACATACGTTTGTAAAGCAAATGTATGTGCACATTGCTCATATAT
Source organism: Rhinella marina (assembly GCA_900303285.1). Lineage (NCBI taxonomy): Eukaryota > Metazoa > Chordata > Amphibia > Anura > Bufonidae > Rhinella > Rhinella marina. The sequence continues at coordinate 84,632 of ONZH01014599.1, forward strand.
TACCTCCGAAGTTCCGGATTGCAGTGACTGTCCTGGTATGGGGGAGGTATGTTCCGCTTTCAGGCAGCTGTCCTTGCTTCCATACAAAGCAGAGAAAGTTGCCTATAATGATGAAGCAGAGAGCGGTGGGCTCCCTGCTTCATCATTCCTCCCCCATGCCGGCGCTCCACACTGCAGGTCTGTGCGAGGGGCGGGGCCAGCAGCCTTGGGTCCTCCACAGACCATAGCAGCTGATGTATCCTGCTGCTGCTAGGAACAAGGTGAGTATGTGGAGTTTTTTTTTTAACCTTTCTATGAAGAGGTCACAGTGCTGGGCATAATTCTGTAAGGGGGGCACAGCTTCACATAACCTGAAGGGGGCACAATACTGGGCATAATCCTGTGAAGCGGGCACAATGCTGGGCATAATTCTGTTAGGGGGCACAGCTGGGCATAAATCTGTGAGGGGCACAACTTGGCATAACCTGTGAGGGGGCACATATCTAGGCATAATTCTGTGAGGGGACACAGCTGGGCATAAACTGTGAGGGGGCACATATCTGGGCATAATTCTGTGAGGGGACACAGCTGGGCATAACCTGTGAGGGGGCACATATCTGGGCATAATTCTGTGAAGGGGACACGATGCTGGCATAAATACTGGGGGCATAAAGGAGGAATAATTACTATGCGGTGGCATCTAGAGGACTGGCTAGGATTAGGTATTTAGTTATGTTTTGGATGGAGTTAGAGGGGTGGCATAGTGCGGAAAAAAATTGCTGCAGTGGGCTTTGCACATGGTGTCCTTCGTATGCTCATATGAATAGCACCTTATCTGAAAAGAAAAGTGACATAGCACCGCCCCCCCCCAAACCAAACGAAACTGCACAAGCCAACTATAAGGCCTCTTTCACACGAGCGTCACGGATTCAGTCCGGATGCGTTCAGGGTGAGCTCCGGAAAATCCGCACGCATCCACAGTCAGTTTTCGTTCAGTTTTTTTCAGCGCGGGTGCGAAGCGTTTTGATGCATTTTTCACGCGCGTGATAAAAAACGGAATGTTTACAAACAACATTGCGGATGCAATGCGTGATTCATGCAGACCCATTCACTTCAAAGGGGCCAGGGCTGCGTGAAAAACGCAGAATATAGAACATGCTGCGATTTTCACACAACGCATCACGCATTGCACCCGCGTGGAAATCTCGCCCATGTGAAAGGGGCCTAACTCTGCAAAAATACTGCCCCCTGCAGTCAGAGAACAGCGCCACCTGATGGTGAATTTGCATTTCTTAGTGCTCCCCCTGCAGAAAAGGGGACACATAACAGCCTCTAGACATACGTTCTTTATACTTGGAGCGTGGTGTCCACCGTGTTCTTTATTATTAATTAATGTTCCCTTTATTAAGGCTTTATCAGAAGTGTACGGAGACGCCATGACAGATGTGGCTGCGGCCATGACACCCGGAGGGTAGACAACCACCGCCTCTCAGTGTCACCTTTACCTCCAGCACTAAATGACGACGTCGTCGTCCAAGGCGGAGGGCGGAGCGTCGCTGACGTCACCGGCGCCCCCACGTGACCGGCTTTAGTCGGGCTCCACCCTGCGCACAAGAAGCTGCCGCAGCCTCCCGTCCTCTCCCAATATGGCGCCGCTCGCCTGCTGAGCTCTCCCGGTTCCTCCCGTCCCCGCCGTTCACCGAGACATGCTCACAGCCGGATAGTGGCAGCACTCAGCAGCGCAGCCTTTCCTCGTAAGCAGCGTGGGGCCCTGTCCGGGAGCCCAGCGAGACAGCCCTCCTCTCGCCTACAGCCGGAGCAGGAGGCCTCAACGTCGCCATGGCTCATTCCCCGGTAGCCGTGCAAGTGCCTGGGATGCAGGTGAGAGGCCTGGCCTCGGGCAGAGGACGTGTCAGTGATGTCCGGTGCCTGTGGTGACATTGTGTGTGGTGTGGGGGAGCGGGGACATGTATGTAGTATGTGCCTCCAGCACTTGTCACACATAGGAAGTGCATGTTGTTTCCTCTCGGTGGGTTTCCAGCCTGTGTGGCTGTAGGGGCAGACGTGTAGCCGGAGTGGGGCTCACCTGCTGCTGTGCATTGCTTTTGGGGAGACTTAAAGGGGAGTTTCACTTTGGTAATAATCTCAGGGTATGTCATTGATCCATGTCAGTAGATGACTGTTCGGAGGGTCTGGTACTGATGCCGGTGAAGAAGGGCCCTCTGCGTGCACGAAAGTGTGACTGGAGAGTCATGGAAGAAGTTCTGGCCCATTACCGTGGGCCCGGCCCCTTTCTGATGGGTGCTTATCGGGTTCAGTAATCCAGTGTACCAGCAGGTTGGCAGACTTCTTGAAGGGGAGTGTTCATTTAAATGGCATCCATGGACAGCTTCTTCTATAAAATGATTATATATATATAGTGCACAGAGGTGAGCATGATCAGATTATTGGGCCTTGTTGCCGATTATCGTGTTCAGATATCCACACTGGTCTATTTACAATAGATCAGAAGACTTCTTGAAGGAGGGTTCCCCTTTAGACAGTCCATGCACAGCTCCTGCTGTAAAATGATCATATGTAGTGTATATGGAGGTGGACATGATCAGATTATTGGACCTTGCTGCTGATTATTGGGTTCAGATATCCACACTAATATATATATATATTTCAGAAAACTTCTTGAAGGAGAGTTCCCCTTTAAACAGTCCATGCACAGCTCCTGGTATGAAAGGATATAGATCTGTAGATAGAAATAGAAGTGGAAATGATGGAAGGCTATTGGGCCTTGTGGCTGATCATTGGATTTCCAACATCTGTGACAGGTCAGAGGACTTTTTCAAGGGGAGTTGCCCTTTAAACAGTCCATGCACAGCTCCTGATGTAAAATTATGTGTATATATAATACAGAAATGATCAGACTATTGGGCTTTGCTGCTGATTGAGTTCAGATATCCGCACTGATCTATCTATGACAGGTCAGAAGACTTCTTGAAGAGGAGTTGCCCTTTAAGTGGCATCCATGGACAACTCCTGCTGTAAAATTTTATTTATATATGTGGAAATGATCAAAAGATTATTGGGCCTGTCTGCTGATCATCGGGTACAGAAATCCACACTAATCTGTCTACGGCAGGTTGGAAGATGTTCTGATGGGGAGTTCCCCTTTACAGTCCGTGCACAGCTCCTGCTGTAAAATGATATAGATCTATAGATGGATAGAGGTAAAGATTATAAAAGAATACTGGTCCTTGCTGGAAGTATCATCAGGTTCAGATATCCACGCTGATCTACAACAGGTCAGAAGACTTTTTTTTGAAGGGGGGGTTGCCCTTTAACCAGTCCGTGCACAGCTCCTCCTGTAAAAGGATATATATATAGAAGTGGAAATGATCAGAGATGATCGGTAGTGATAAGCGATGACCTCAGAGACCGGGGAGCCAAGAACAAAGCAAGCTGTGGCTCTTCTAGGTTTTCTGACACCTGCAGTGTTAGAGGAGTCTTACGTGGTTGTCAGAGGCGCAGGAAATCTGTGGCCGTGGTCTGCAGCCTTCTGTACGTGTCATCTGCTGACCTCACTTGTCTGCCTGCTCTCCGAGTGTCCAGCGGTCGTGTTGTCAGAGCCTTGGTGAATGGTGGTAGGGCCTCAGCTGTACAGCGGGGGCGTGCCTCCTGTCATGGCTCACGTAGGGTGACAGTCCTTATCAGGACCTTGGTGTGTTTATAGGGCTGGTTATATGTAGCGTTTTCTGCGTTGTCATTGTTTGACTTCTGTGTCTTGCCGTGTTTTGCATTCAGTTTCTCCCAGACCTGGGTTTATTTAGTGACGAGCATTATGTTTGTTACATTGAATCTGTCGCTTTGTATGTGGCTGGTGCAGGGAGACTATTCTTTTATCTATGGTATGAGATCTAAAAATGGGCGTTCTCCCTGGAACCTTGTCACAGTACTGTATTACTTTCACTCCGCTCGGGGCTCCCGGTGAAGCTGTTTTGAAAAGAGCATGCCTAACCTTCTGTGCCCCCGCCGATCCAGGGCTGCTGCTCCGTCCTGGCTGCAGCAGTCACATCCCATATGCCGCTGCAGCCAATCACTGGACTAAGTGGTGTACGGCACCAGACCTCTAAAGGTCAGTGATTTGCTGCAGCAGTATACGGAACGTCACTGCTGAAGACATAATAATACTCCACGGAGCAGGACTGAGCCGTAGATCTGAGGAGCAGCTGCAAGGTGAGGGTTTCCCCCCCACAGATAAGATCTAAAACAACTTGGACAACAACTCTTTAAGTATCTGCAAAGGGTTAAGCACCTTCTCAAATGTTTCTTTGCCAAATTTGCTTCTTTTTTTGGACCAGAGTTGAGGAATACTTCCATTATACACTCACAATGGCAGTGCTATATAGTGCTCATACCCCAGCCAGTGTCCATACAGTGATTACCATAACATAGCAATAGCTTAAAGGGGTCCTCTCACTTCAGCAAATAGCATTTATTATGTAGAGAAAGTTAATATAAGGCACTTACTAACAGGGCTGTGGAGTCGGTAAGCCAAAGCTCCGACTCCTCAATTTACCCCGACTCCCTCATATATGGCGCATGTTTAAGTGATAACTTTAAACAAACTTTGCATAAATCAATAGTACAGATGTGTCATGACAAAAAGAGTTTGTAATATATGCTTTACTAGATATCTTTACTCTGAACTTTCAGTATCAGGCTTTTCTCTGGGTACAGCTCACTAAGGGCCTGATGTGTGAGAACTGTCTAGGTCTAAGACTTTGTTGCCCATAGCAACCAATCAGAGCTCCCCTTTCATTTCTCCAGAACACTATATAAAAAGGGAGCTCTAATTGGTTTCTATGGGCAACAAAGAAACTTCTACACCTAGACAGTTTTCATACATAAGGCACTAGGTGTTTTTCATCGGCAGCATATAGAAGCCATGAGAGCAGCTAACCTCTCCAAACATGAGCTCAGAGGGAACATAAAGCATACAGAGAGAACATGCACTGGACAAGTGATTTATGCACAATTTATTGAGAGTTTATATAGCATATATTAACTTACTCTGACAGAGCAGGAGGTTGTGATCTCTAACACAATTACAGGTAAGGACATCCTTCTCAGTCCTCAACACATTTTGCTTACTGAGGTCACTCCTGCTCTCAGCCAATCAGATAAGTCTTTCTGGTCTGCAGGTTACCATAGAAACCTGTGTACAGTGAGAGACCTGCTGAACTGTCTATAGCTCATAACTGACCACTGTATTTAGAAAATGTCTTTTAATTGTCCCTTTATGTTGAAAGCTAATCTTTGTAACTAGTGAGAAAACCCCTCTAATCCTGTTTTCTCTAGTAGATCTGAGAGGAGTGCAGCCATTCCTTCCCAGTGCCTTTTTCCTCTGATCTGTAGCAGAGGAGTTTCACTACTGAGCATCTACATGAAGGGCAGTACACAGTCATCTCAACTGAAAGCCTAGATCCTTAGTTCAGGAATAGAACAGACATTTATAGGACATTTCATCATGTTCCCAAATTCTTATGAAAACATATTCAGCACATACTGCATTGAACTAAATGTACCCAATTATTATTTATTTTAGGAGTCGGAGTCAGTCCATTTTATACCAACTCCACCAAAATGGTCACCGACTCCACAGCCCTGCTTACTAATGTATTGTGATTGTCCATATTGTCTCCTTTGCTGGATGGATTCATTTTTCCATCACATTATACACTGCTCGTTTCCATAGTTACAGACCACCCTGCAATCCAGCAGTAGTGGCCGTGCTTGCACACTATAGGAAAAGGCACCAGCCTATGTGCGCTCCCACAGTCCCGGCCACCAGAGAGCCTAGTGCTTTTTCCTATAGTGTGCAGGCCCGGCCACCACTGATGGATTGCAGGGTGGTTGTAACTATGGAAACGAGCAGTGTATAATGACTCCAGCCAGTAAAGGAGACAGTATGAACAATCACAATACATTAGTGCCTTGTAGTAACTTTCGCTACATGATAAATGCCACTTGGTGAAGTGACACAACCCCTTTAAATCCATACTATGATCTAGGCCTAGGATGATGGGGTTTCTGCTGTTCAGGATCCTCATCCTTTGGCCACTATAGAGAGCAGCTACAAATTACCTCTATCAGTCGGGGAACCAGTCCTGGCCTCCATAACTCACAGCCCACTTACATGAATGGGCAGTGTAATGCTTCATTTCTCCTGTGGTGGCGCTGCAGAGATTTTGAACACTTTACTGCCGGGTTCTCCCACAGATAACAGCTGATTGCTGAGGTTGTCAGCCGGGTGCTCCTTTATGACCAGCTTATTGTTAATGGACTGTGCTAACGAGTAGGGATTGTCCAAAGCCGAGAACTCCTTAAAGGGCTTTTTAATTTTAATACCGCTTGGTGGGGGTCTGACACCTGGGACCCCCGCTGATCAGCTGTTCAGGAAGGCTGCGGTGCTCGCAGTAGTGCCACGGCCTTCTCACAGCTTTACCTAAGCCAGTGATGGCACGTTCATTGGTCTTATGGCCTGGGCGCAGCTCAGCCCCATAGAAGTGAATGAGGCTGAGCTGCAATACCATGCACAGCCACTATACAATGTACGGCGCTGTGCTTGGTGAGCAGAGAGAAGGCTGTGGCACTCAAACAGCTAATCACTGGGGAGGCCAATGTGTCGGACCCCCACCGATCAGATCCTGAGGATAGATCATCAGTATTAAAGTCTTGGAAGTCTCTTTGTACTGTAAATTCATGTTGACTGGATCAAACCCTCCAGTAGCTGTCAGTATTTAGTCGCATCCACAGCAGCACTTGTGTCTCCATGACAGGTCTACTGTATATGTCATGGCAATATTTGCCTCTGGATACTGATGATTTTTTTTTTTTTTGCCATGATGTATATTCCCATTGGGCCACAGGTGTCAGGATATGTATGTATTTCAGCACCAAGAGGTTACAGAGCTCAAAAAAAAATTAATATAAAATAAAAAAAATTGAAATCCCCAGATTTAAGTTTGTGTTTTTTTGTTTTTTAAAATTGACTTGGGCCTCTTGCACACATCTATGATGACACCTGCGAAAATGTCTGTGATGGATCCGTGTATCCGTCTTTTGCTCTTCATATGTCGCCCGTATTCTACGTGAAGTGCTAGGGTGTAAATTAGTTTCCAGAGCTTCTCTGGCGGTCATGAATGGGTCGAGTCGGGACAGTAATCCGTCCTAACATCTGCAGTCGCCTCCCCTACTGCTCTGCTTGCAAGTGTCCTAGTAGTTCTGCCAAGTCTGTAGTTCTCGTATTAGCTTTGTGAATGGGGAAGATCAGGATGAACAGGTCTATAGGCCCTCCTCAGTTGTGGGGAGATACGTGGTGGTGATACAGCGGTAAGCAGTGCTGCGTCAGTGGCTGCAGGTAGCAGGTTTCTTGGGCTCAGATCTGCAATCTAGAGGTGATGGAAAAGACTGTGCGGAGTCAGGGAAACTGCTTGCCAATAGGAAATATTAAGCAGTGTGGGATTACCTTGTATTTTTCCTAAATTCTCTGCCTTTCAAGGTCACCGTTCAGAAATGACATACCAGTGCAGTATCAGCTCCTTGACTTGATCGTCTTCCAGCTCCGATGACCTTGCCGTCAGTTCTGGTTTTCCTCCTCTTTTTGTCACCTTGTGCACACGTAACCAGTCCCTTTTATCATTTCTCTATAAGTCGCGAGCGGTCGGCAGTATATGGAGGTTAGCTTGTGGGGGCGCTGTACCGGCCGGGTGTTCACTATGACAGTCTGCGCTTTGTACCGTTCCCCCGAGCCTGCTTCGTGTCCTGATAACTTGGCAAATTCATAGCACTGCAGCATTACAGTCCTACACATCGGAGACGCAGCCTCTGGTAGAAATTGTCCAGGAAGCCTTGGTAAATCCCCGTGTCCTGCTCCAGTCTCTGTCTCTTTGTGGATTTAAAGGGGTTGTCCAAACGAAAGACAAGTCCTTAAATGACTTAAAGCGACCCTCTGGCTCAAGAAACAAAATATCACATTAACTAAGGGAAGATACAGAACACGTACATGGGTCCCTCCTTGTCATCTCTATAGCTGCAGATCTGTCAGTTCCCATGGTCCTCTCCTGCAGTCCAAGATGGCTGCAATGCTTCGCAGACTACCTGCTACGCGCTGTGCATTGGTTAGGCCAAGACACTTCCTGCTTCCTTTGGATTGGTCAGCACTGATCATGTGAACAGTGTTGGCCAATCCAAGAACAGAGGCTGGACAAGTAGGAAGTGTCGTGGGCTACCGCTGCAGAGTGTGCGTCAGAGTCTTAGAAGTGGTATGACCATCTTAGATGACAGAAAAGGAGCCTGAGAGTTGGCACCGAAAAAGATGGAAAGGAGGGTGAGTTTCCCATCTCATCATCGATCTACTGAACTGTAGTCACGGCATTGTGTGATAACAGTTCAGTAGATCAGCGGTGAGACTGGAATTCACAGTGGGCGTCCCAGAGGTCAGATCCCTGCCGATCTGAAATTCCAGGATTTTTTTTAACTGATGACCTTTCCTCTGAATAGGTCATCAGTATCTGATCTGTGGAGGTCCTACACCACGACCCCCTCCAGTCAGCTGTTTGAGAAGTCCACGGCACTCGCAGTAGCGCCACTGCCTTCTCCCTGCACACCAGGTACAGCACCGTACATTGTATAGCGGCTTTTCATTGGACTAAAGCCATGTGACCCATGAACGCGATGTCACATGACCTAGGCTAAGCTGCCGCGGCGTTACTGCAGGCATTGGTGTCTTCTCACACAGCTGATTGGCGGTATCCTGGGTGTCGGGCCCCAACCAGAGTCTGATGACCTATTCAGAGGATAGGTCCTTAGTTACAGAAAAAACAGAAAACTCCTTTAATGCTTTATCTCCCGTTATGATCCACACCTGATTTTGGCTTCAAAAAATGCATCAAAAAACCTTGCAGTTAGAGGGGAAAGTTCAAATCCCAGCTCCCCACTTATTTCTGCACAGAGTTGTGGCTTCTGAAAAGAGAAACCATGACTTAGAAAAAAATTATAGAGAGAGGCTCTGTACACATCTTTTTTTTTTTTTTTTTTTTAAAGCATAAAATCTTTGAGAGAATCTCCGGTGAGAATCTTTCCATTATCCTGTCTCGTGTAGCGCTGGTTCCATTCCTGGTTTTGACTTACAAATGCTGATGCAAAATACTGACCAAGATACTGCCACGTGAGAATAAGGCTTTAGCAGGTTATTACAGGTTATTAGTGGTCACCTCCCCTGACATGCAGTTCTGGAGCATCTACTCTGTTATTCCTGCTAGAAGCCTGTGAATGAATTGGCAACAGTCTGCAATGGCGTCCTTCTGGGTGTTACCAGTTGGGAGTGTATTCTTGCACAGTCTGACACTGGCAGCGCTGATGGAAGTGTCACACGTACCCCCAGTGGGTAACGCTCAGTTGGACGCTATTGCAAACTCTTTGCAGTCCATTCATAAATTTCTAGTAGGGATAAAAGAGGAATGGCACAAAATAGTTGCATTCATTTGCAGAGCATTTTTCATGCAAGTAGTTATTAACGCATACCCGTCAGGTATCTGAACCTTTTCTGCCATCTCTAGGCCCCATTCACACATTCGTATTTTTGCTCCACTTCCGATCTGCATTTTTTTACGGATCGGATGTGGACTCGTTCATCGCAGTGGGGATGCAAAAAAAAAATATGCAGATGGCACACAGTGTGCTATCCGTATCTGTCCCACACCTTATATACAGTGGTTTTCCACACAGGCAAAAACCCCTTAATGGGGTTTTCCAAGTTATATTTATTGATGACCTATCCTCAGGATAGGTCATCAATGTCAGATCAGCGGGGGGTCTGACACCCGGCACCTCCAACGATCAGCTGATTGAAGAGGAGACACGCCGTACCAGCGCTGCCTCCTCTTCATGGTTTACCTGCTGGCCGTAACAGGGGTAGTGGTGAGTAGGTGTAATTACATCTCACCGCCCCATTCATTTCTATGGGAAGAATCGCTTCCATAGACTTGTATGGAAACGAGCCTTCCTATTGAAATGAATGGGGCGCTGAGGTGTAATTACACCTATACCTTTTATAATTGGTGACTCTAGTTCATGGCAAGTAAGCGTTCCTTTTCCCCTTGTCGCAGCTCCTATAATTCCCTTATCTCCCTCCACATTCCTGTCAGCCATGTGCTCCTTATGAAAGACAGAAACCAAGGACGCCTTATGACGTCACTGTGGACATAAGCAAAGTCCAGCCGCAAACACGTAGGCCCCCGCCTCGCTCTGTAGAAGTGTCACTCCAGAAAGATCCATTATGGTTTTGAAAAAAAACCACTCTTATCTCAGTTCAACTCAACCGAGCATGCATGTGTTCTCAATCGGGAGCGGGGGATAAGAGCCGTTTACACGGGCAGATTATTGGGACAATTTTCTTTAACAGACGTTTGTACAAATGCTAATTACCTATGTATCACCTATGTAGCTAAATGCTAGTTTGTCGTGTAAGCTGTTTATGAATCTGTATGTGGATGAATGATCGCAGTAGCGATCGTTGATCCTCATCCTGCACGTGAGTGTGGCTAAACCAGTGGCCATTATTGGGAACAAACCATTTGTTCCCAATGATTATCCCATGTAAATGACCCTATGCCTCTGCCAATTCACCTGACTGTAGTGTCAAAATGTGGATCAGATGCATTCATTTTAATGGGGCCGCAAAAGTCGCGGACAGTATACCGTGCGCTGTCCGCATCAGTATGTCCATACCGTGACCCTGCAAAAAAATGGAACATGTCCTATACTTGTCCATTTATGTTTACAAAGATGGGACATTTCTAGAAGAGTTTGGAAAAAAAAAATGGCACGCACACGGCCAGGATCTGCGATTGGCGAGCCACAAAACAGATATGGTTGTGTGCATGATGTAGCGCTGAATGGGGGAAAAGCATTGGTAAAAAAAAGCCATGTAAGAACGCCAACACACTTTGCACTTCAGGTTTTGTTTTTTTGTTTTTCCAAATCAATGGAGGTCGACGGGGGGCAAAACACCAGGCCAAGGGAATAGAGATGAGCGAACGTGCTCGTAACGAGCACTGTACCGCTCTGCTCCCCTGCGCTCGCATGGGCGCAGGCAGCCGCTTCCGTCGGGTGAGGAGGACGGAAGCGGCTGCCTGCGCCCATGTGAGCGCAGGGGAGCCGAGCGGTACAGTGCTCGTTACGAGCACGATCGCTCAACTCTACAAGGGAATGCTGAGATTTTTTTTAAAAATGTAGTTGACCCAAAAAATGCACCTCAAGGGTAAAAAAGTGGCAGTACCGAAAGTTTGCCCTGCATTTATTATTTCCCATAGCTGGTGGTTGTTGTGTAAAAAAAAAAAAACACAAAAGTACAGCAAAACCCCACAAAATACCAGAAAAAAAGCAGTTTATGTATGCAAGTGTTTCAGTTCAGTGTTTTACATCCGTTTTTCACACGTGTGAAGAAAAACTGAAGGATAGCATACAGCATCTCCTACTGACCATCAGTGAAAAAGGGATGGCATCCAGATGTGCTGTTACTTTGTGTTTTTTTTTTTTTTTTTTTCACTAACCTATTGAATTGAATGGAGCAGTCCTGCGTGAAAAACAAATGAATATACCGTAGAACAAACCATGTTTTTTATTTTTTCTAAACGGGCAGATGGTCAATGAAAAACAATCCTTATGTGCACGCACCTATTGTAATGAACGGCCAGGGTTCAGTCCGGATTCTCTCCGTTCCCAAACAGAATGCATGTAGATGGAAAATTCAGTCATTTGAAATTAGCTGTACAGATTTCAGCAGTGGGACCATCACCGTTCATGAGAAGAGGGAACCCGTTTTCCTTGGCTTAATGGCATGTTGGTTGAGCATGAGCACTACTACTACTCTAATCTCTGTAGGACCTTCAGACATAGACTAGTGCACAGTGAGTGAATGGAGTGGTGTTTAACCAACGCTCCATTAAAACAAGGGATACTGGTCTCCCTTTCTCGTGATTAGTGGGGGTCACCGCACTTGGACCCCATTGACCTAACAGTTATTCCCTATCCAACGTATAGGGGAGAACGTGTTCTAATGAAATACCCCTTTAACCACCTAACTGCGGCAGTGTGAATCAGCCTTAAATCTGCTTAACCCCCTAACTGTTTTGCCAGAGTCCAGCTCGGGCAGTGTGAAACGTAGCTAACTGGAGGGGGTAGGGCTGCTTTAGATGCTTCTATCTCCTGAAACATGCAACTGGTCTTGTTTGAAAACTGACAGTCCAGGCTTTCATACAAGACCTAAGTGACAGCTAAAGTCCAAGCAACAGAGGAGAAATCACTGTTAGAAATCAAGTCTGGAATAATCAGGACTAAAACCTGTTTTTACTTTCACTTTCAGCTGCGTTCACAGAATCCTGATTTCTATCATTTGTATTCTCTGAAAGCATGGAATGTCAGCTTTCAAACAAGACCAGTTGCGTGTTTCTAGCTGCTACCCTTCTGGAGGTAGCAGCCCTCCCCCCTCCAGTTAGCTACGTTTCCCCCTGCTGGAGCTGGACTCTGGCAAAACAGTTAGGGGGTTAAGCAGATTTAAGGCTGATTCACACTGCCGTATCTCCTGAACTGACTGCATCATATCATCATTTATGATGGAGTAATTTCCTATCTGTTTGCTCCTCTCTTATACTGTACTCACATCAATTAGTTCAGGTCAGGGGAGCTGCCGTATGTCCTGGAGATGCGGCCGACACACAGACTATGTTTCCTGGACCAAGCATTGTCATGTATATCAGCTCTTAGAGGTTTAATATCATGATTATTTAAGACCCAGGGTGAGCGGTACTTATTATAGCTTTAATATTGCCTTCTGTTTGGCGAACCTGTTATATAGAGAGGTGTTGGCTACATAACAGCCTCCATACTGTAGCCCAAGTGTATTTCCCTTATCTTGACTTTTTTTCACCAATTAATTGACGTGTTAGGCTGCTTTCACACAAGCGTTTTTGCTGGTTTAGACAAGTCTCAGCAAAAACACTTCCATTCTGATAATACATCCGTCTGCATCCGTTATGAATGGATCCGGTCGTATTATCTTTAACATAGCCAAGACGGATCCGTCATCAACTCCACTGAAAGTCAATGGGGGACGGATCTGTTTTGTATTGTGTCAAAGTTAAACGGATCCGTCCCCGTTGACTTCCATTGTGTGTCAGGACGACATTGCTCCGCATCTCGTGACAGAAAACCGGAGCTTGCTGCGGTCTGCTCTCTGGTGTGGGAACGCCACCAAACGGAGCAGTTCTTTCTGTTCAGTTACATTTTGCCCCCCATTGACAATGAATGGGGACAAAGTGGAAGTGTTTTTCTCCAGTATTGAGACCCTATGATGGATCTCAATACCGGAAAATATTAACGCTAGTGTAGAAGTAGCCTTAATAATGTATGTACTGTCTCTTAGGCCCCTTTCACACAAGCGAGTTTTCCGTGAGATGCGTGTCGTGAACACATAGCACCCGCACTGAATCCTGACCCATTCATTTCTATGGGTCTGTGTACATGAGCGTTTTTTTTTTTTTTTTTTTTCGTGCATCAGTTCTCCGTTGTGTGAAAAACGCAGCATGTTCTATATTCTGCGTTTTTCACGCAGCCCTGGTCCCATAGAAGTGAATGGGGCTTCAGTGAAAAACGCATTGCATCCTGAAGCAAGTGCGGGAACAATGCGTTTTTCACTGATGGTTACTAAGAGATGTTGTTTGTAAACCTTCAGTTTTTTATCACGCGTGCAAAAAACGCATCAAAACGCACTGCACCCGCGCGGAAAAAACTGAACGCAATCGCAGACAAAACTGACTGAACTTGCTTGCAAAATGGTGCGAGTTTTCCTGAACGCATCCGGACTTAATCCGTCGCGCTCCTGTGAAAGGGGCCTTAAAGGGTGTGTTCACACCTGGCAGATTTGTTGCAGAAACTTCTGCCAATCCAAATCTGCTCCACTCACCTGAATGGGGTTGTTTGGTGGCGAGCACATGAATTTCTGCCCCATTCACATACGCAGAAGAGTTGCAGAAATCGGTTTCCCATTTAGGGCAGATTCACACGAGGCAGAATATTTTTGTGTCTCCTGAGTGGTTGAAACAGGAGATAATTATTACATCTTTTTGCTTCCATTACAGGTTTAGACTTAGTTCTTCAGAGCAGATTATTTTCTGTACTTTGTCAGTGTGAATATGGCTTTATGAAGCTGCACAGAAGGCTTGTGTCTGATTTGACCGCCTCCTTGGCTTGCTGTGCGGCCCGAGTCAATGGATTTCTTTGACGTGTAATACTTGGAACCTCAATGCCCTTTTGTAGATGAGGAAGTGCTGTTAGTATAAGGTAGTTCTGTGTGTGGCCTGGAGCCAGCGCTACGTTGTTGCAGGCACTGCGCTTATACAAATATCATCCAATACTTTCTGTATTCACTAAAGGCCCTGCTTTATGGAGCTTCAGGCACACAGCCGTATGTACTTTGTGGTCCACAAAACACCGATCCGCAAAATACGGATACCAGCTGCGTGCATCACAAAATTTCCTCTGGCCCCGTTGCCAAAATGCCTGTTTATCCGTAAAAAGGAGAATGAGGCATGTTATATTATTTTTATATTTTTTTTTTGTGAGATGGACATGTGGATGCTGACAGCACACAGTTTGCTCCCCGCATATTTTGCGGCCAGGTTCAGATGAGTGGATCTGGGTTCAATTTGCAGAAAATGTCTGTGAGGCCTAATAGTATGTTTTACATGGTCTCAGATGGTAGCACTGGAGCTTTGGAAATAGCCTTGTATCTTTCACACTTCCTTGTTGTCGGAGAAGGATTGGCATTTGGTCCTCTTGTCCGTATTGTGCCCTCCGTGTGTCGTCCAAATTCCACGTACACTGCTAGGCTGAAAATTACCGGTAGTTTCCAGAGCATCTCCTACCATTGGTCAGTGAAAACTACTGACATGCCGTCCATGTTGGCAATGGTTTTCATGGACCTGCAGACTTACCGTATGTGTTTGGTCGTATCATGAGCCAAAGTCTGTCTGCTGTGCAAAATCACAAATCTGGAAATAAATAAATTAAGAGGAGTGTTTAATTTGGTTTTCACCTATATAATTAAGAGCAGTGCCCCACAGAAGACTGCAGGCACATCCCAGACATACCTGTGTGCACTGTGTGTCTGTATTACAGGTCACATCCCAGACATACCTGTGTGCACTGTGTGTCTGTATTACATGTCACATCCCAGATATACCTGTGTGCACTGTGTCTCTATTACATGTCACATCCCAGACATACCTGTGTGCACTGTGTGTCTGTATTACATGTCACATCCCAGACATACCTGTGTGCACTGTGTCTCTATTACATGTCACATCCCAGACATACCTGTGTGCACTGTGTGTCTGTATTACATGTCACATCCCAGACATACCTGTGTGCACTGTGTGTCTGTATTACATGTCACATCCCAGATATACCTGTGTGCACTGTGTCTCTATTACATGTCACATCCCAGACATACCTGTGTGCACTGTGTGTCTGTATTACATGTCACATCCCAGACATACCTGTGTGCACTGTGTCTCTATTACATGTCACATCCCAGACATACCTGTGTGCACTGTGTGTCTGTATTACATGTCACATCTCAGACATACCTGTGTGCACTGTGTCTCTATTACATGTCACATCCCAGACATACCTGTGTGCACTGTGTGTTTGTATTACATGTCACATCCCAGACATACCTGTGTGCACTGTGTCTGTATTACATGTCACATCCCCAGACATACCTGTGTGCACTGTGTCTGTATTACATGTCACATCCCAGACATACCTGTGTGCACTGTGTGTGTATTACATATCAACATCCCAGACATACCTGTGTGCACTGTGTGTCTGTATTACATGTCACATCCAGACATACCTGTGTGCACTGTGTGTCTGTATCACATGTCACATCCCAGACATACCTGTGTGCACTGTCTGTATTACATGTCACATCCCAGACATACTGTGTGCACTGTGTGTCTGTATTACATGTCACATCCCAGACATACCTGTGTGCACTGTGAGTCTGTATTACATGTCACATCCCAGACATACCTGTGCACTGTGTGTCTGTATTACATGTCACATCCCAGACATACCTGTGTGCACTGTGTGTCTGTATTACATGTCACATCCCAGACATACCTGTGTGCACTGTCTGTATTACATGTCACATCCCAGACATACCTGTGTCCTGTCTGTATTACATGTACTCCCAGACATACCTGTGTGCTGTCTGTATTACATGTCACATCCCAGACATACCTGTGTGCACTGGTGTGTGTATTACATGTCACATCCCAGACATACCTGTGTGCACTGTGTGTGTGTATTACATGTCACATCCCAGACATACCTGTGTGCACTGTGTGTGTGTATTACATGTCACATTCCCAGACATACCTGTGTGCACTGTGTGTCTGTATTACAGGTCACATCCCAGACATACCTGTGTGCACTGTGTGTCTGTATTACATGTCACATCCCAGACATACCTGTGTGCACTGTGTGTCTGTATTACATGTCACATCCCAGACATACCTGTGTGCACTGTGTGTCTGTATTACATGGTCAACATCCCCCAGACATACCTGTGTGCACTGTGTGTGTGTATTACATGTCACATCCCAGACATACCTGTGTGCACTGTGTGTGTGTATTACATGTCACATCCCAGACATACCTGTGTGCACTGTGTGTGTATTACATGTCACATCCCAGACATACCTGTGTGCACTGTGTGTCTGTATTACATGTCACATCCCATAGACTGCAGTAGTATTTTATTGCAGTCTATGGAATAAGCAATCTGAAGATCACATGTTCAAGTCCCCTTAAAGGGTTATTCCCATCTCGGACAATGGGGGCATATCGCTAGGATATGCCCCCATTGTCCTGTAGGTGCAGGTCCCACCGCTGGGACGTGCACCTATATCGAGAACGGGGCCCCCGAAAGTCAAGGAGGGCGCACCGCGCATGCGTGGCCGCCCTCCATTCATTTGTATGGGGCCAGCGAAAATAGTCGAGCCCCATACAAAGCCGGTGCTTGGCTATTTTCGGCGGCCCCATACAAATGAATGGAGGGTGGCTGCGCATGCGCGGTGCGCCCTCCTTGACTTTCAGGACCTCGTTCTCGATATAGGTGCAGGTCCCAGCGGTGAGACCCGCACCTATAGGACAATGGGGGCATATCCTAGCGATATGCCCCCATTGTCCGAGATGGGAATAACCCTTTAAGGGGACTATAAATTACAGTAAAAAGTTAAATGGTGAAAAACACATGATAAAAATTCAAATACCCCATTTTCCAATACATCTTTTGTCCACCCCTCAAAATTGAATTAAAATGACCAAAAAGTCATCTGTACCCTGAAATAGTACCATTAAAAACTACAGTTTGTCCCTTAACAAAAGCAAGCCATCATACAGCTCTGTAGAAAGAAATGAAAGAAAAAAGTTGTGGCTGTCAGAATATGGCAATGCAAAGAAAGTCATGGGATGCTGGGAGTTGGGGTACGACCACACGGCACGGTAACGTTTGCTTGCCACATGGCCGATCTGTTCATATACTGTGAGGCTGTACGGGCCACAGTGGGCTCTAGTTAAACACTACTCAGTGGGTCTGTTTTCTAAATGGCCATGCGGTATTGACGATGCTGCGCGGCCATTAACACAGGCCCACTGAACAGTGCTGTCTCAATAGTTTGAGAGCCTGCTGCGGCCTGTTTGGTCGTGCTGTACTTGAACGCAGCAAGACCGCATCACAAACGCCACACGACTGGCGGTGTGGTTGTCCCCTTACAGCTTCACAACAGCTGGTGAGCCCGAGGTTGCATGCCGCTGCCTTCATACATGTGAACGCGTTTTTGTCGTGTATTTTCCCCACACCCTGCCCCCACTGTAAGCTGTTTCGTTCTGTTCGCACGTTGTTTGCTTATGAAGTGGTTTATTCTATTCACTTTTAGTGATGATTCGTAACCAAAACAATATGTGGCTTCTGGAGCCGGAAGAGGCTTTCATAAGAGCCTTCGCGTTAGTGCTGGAGGCTGCGTCCTCTCCGCCGCTCTGGGAAATACCAGGCTGACAAATTGTCTTGGTTTGTGCTGGTTAGTGGAACGTGTCCTCAGACGTCCCATTTGGCCGCTTCTCCTTGTTATTTGTCTGGCTCTTACTTTTTACTTTATGGATACAGAGTTTGAGCATGTAGATGTACCCAGAAAAGTATGATGGTTTGCCTTGGGCAAAGTTCTGCTGACACCATCCATCTGACAGTTGTGCCGCAGCCTCCCCATACAAACCACCGCTATACACCGTCTACATGTGAGCAGATGGATGGCCTGACTGTAAGCAGGAAGGTACACGTGTTACAGGGATTCATGATGCCTGCAAGAACTGTCCTCTATCCTTCACCCAATGGAGGTGATTAGGAGTAGCCATTAGGGTCTGTCCAGAACGCTCCAGCAATAAATCAATTTTTTTTTTTCTAACAGTCTTGCAGTAAAAAAGAAATCCTTAAAGGGAGTCTGTCACCTCATTGTCACCTATATAACTAACAGCAGTGCCCCACTGAAGATTGCAGACACATCCCAGACATACCTGTGCGCACTGTGTGTACATTACATGTCACATCCCAGACATACCTGTGTGCACTGTGTCTGTATTACATGTCACATCCCAGACATACCTGTGTGCACGGTGTGTGTGTATTACATGTCACATCCCAGACATACCTGTGTGCACTGTGTCTGTATTACATGTCACATCCCAGACATACCTGTGTGCACTGTGTGTCTGTATTACATGTCACATCCCAGACATACCTGTGTGCACTGTGTGTGTATTACATGTCACATCCCAGACATACCTGTGTGCACTGTGTGTCTGTATTACATGTCACATCCCAGACATACCTGTGTGCGCTGTGTGTCTGTATTACATGTCACATCCCAGACATACCTGTGTGCACTGTGTGTGTGTGTATTACATGTCACATCCCAGACATACCTGTGTGCACTGTGTGTGTGTATTACAGGTCACATCCCAGACATACCTGTGTGCACTGTGTGTCTGTATTACAGGTCACATCCCAGACATACCTGTGTGCACTGTGTGTCTGTATTACATGTCACATCCCAGACATACCTGTGTGCACTGTGTGTGTGTATTACAGGTCACATCCCAGACATACCTGTGTGCACTGTTGTGTCTGTATTACAGGTCACATCCCAGACATACCTGTGTGCACTGTGTGTGTGTATTACAGGTCACATCCCAGACTTACCTGTGTGCACTGTGTGTATATTACATGTCACATCCCAGACTTACCTGTGTGCACAGTGTCTGTATTACATGTCACATCCCAGACATACCTGTGTGCACTGTGTGTCTGTATTACATGTCACATCCCAGACATACCTGTGTGCACTGTGTGTATTACATGTCACATCCCAGACATACCTGTGTGCACTGTGTGTGTGTATTACATGTCACATCCCAGACATACCTGTGTGCACTGTGTGTGTGTATTACATGTCACATCCCAGACATACCTGTGTGCACTGTGTGTGTGTGTATTATATGTCACATCCCAGACATACCTGTGTGCACTGTGTGTCTGTATTACATGTCACATCCCAGACATACCTGTGTGCACTGTGTGTGTGTGTATTACATGTCACATCCCAGACATACCTGTGTGCACTGTGTGTGTGTATTACATGTCACATCCCAGACATACCTGTGTGCACTGTGTGTCTGTATTACATGTCACATCCCAGACATACCTGTGTGCACTGTGTGTCTGTATTACATGTCACATCCCCAGACATACCTGTGTGCACTGTGTGTCTGTATTACATGTCACATCCCAGACATACCTGATCCACATCCCAGACATGTGTGTGCACTGTGTGTCTGTATTACATGTCACATCCCAGACATACCTGTGTGCACTGTGTGTGTATTACATGTCACATCCCAGACATACCTGTGTGCACTGTGTGTCTGTATTACATGTCACATCCCAGACATACCTGTGTGCACTGTGTGTCTGTATTACATGTCACATCCCAGACATACCTGTGTGCACTGTGTGTCTGTATTACATGTCACATCCCAGACATACCTGTGTGCACTGTGTGTCTGTATTACATGTCACATCCCAGACATACCTGTGTGCACTGTGTGTCTGTATTACATGTCACATCCAGACATACCCTGTTTGCACTTGTGTCTGGTAATTACACGGTCACATTCCCAGAACTACCTGTGTGCACTGTGTGTCTGTGATTACATGTTACATCCGCAGACATATCTGTGTGCACTGTGTGTCCTGTTATTACATGTCACATTCCCAGACATACCTGTGTGCACTGTGTGTATTACCATGTCACATCCCAGACACCTGTGTGCACTGTGTGTTATGTCCCCAGACATCCTGTGTGACTGTGTGTGTATTACATGTCACATCCCAGACCATACCTGTGTCACTGTGTGTGTGTGGTATTACATGGTCACATCCCAGACATACTGTCACTGTGTGTGTGTATTACCATGTCACATCCCAAGACATACCTGGTTGCCACTGTGTGTCTGTATTACATGTCACATCCCGACATACCTGTGTGCACTGTGTGTCTGTATTCATTCACATCCCAGACATACCTGTGTGCACTGTGTGTCTGTATTACATTCACATCCCAGACATACCTGTGTGCACTGTGTGTTGTATACATGTCACATCCCAGACATACCTGTGTTGCACTGTGTGTGTATTACATGTCACATCCCAGACATACCTGTGTGCACTGTGTGTATTACATGTCACATCCCAGACATACCTGTGTGCACTGTGTGTGTGTATTACATGTCACATCCAGACATACCTGTGTGCACTGTGTGTGTCGTATTACATGTCACATCCCAGACATACCTGTGTGCACTGTGTGTGTGTGTATTACATGTCACATCCCAGACATACCTGTGTGCACTGTGGTTGTATTACATGTCACATCCAGACATACCTGTGTCACTGTGTTATTCATGTCACATCCCAGACATACCTGTGTTGCACTGTGTGTCGTGTATTAACATGTCACATCCCAGACATACCTGTGTGCACTGTGTGTCTGTATTACATGTCACATCCCAGACATACCTGTGTGCACTGTGTGTCTGTATTACATGTCACATCCCAGACATACCTGTGTGCACTGTGTGTCTGTATTACATGTCACATCCCACCTGGTGCACTGTGTGTCTGTATTACATGTCACATCCCAGACATACCTGTGTGCACTGTGTGTCTGTATTACATGTCACATCCCAGACATACCTGTGTGCACTGTGTGTCTGTATTACATGTCACATCCCAGACTGTGTGCACATGTGTTGTCTGTATTACCACATCCCAGACATACCTGTGTGCACTGTGTGTCTGTATTACATGTCACATCCCAGACATACCTGTGTGCACTGTGTGTGTTTTACATGTCACATCCCAGACATACCTGTGTGCACTGTGTGTGTGTACATGTCACATCCCAGACATACCTGTGTGCACTGTGTGTGTGTATTACATGTCACATCCCAGACATACCTGTGTGCACTGTGTGTGTATTACATGTCACATCCCAGACATACCTGTGTGCACTGTGTGTGTGTGTATTACATGTCACATCCCAGACATACCTGTGTGCACTGGTGTGTGTGTAACATTACTGTGTGCACTGTGTGTATTTACATGTCACATCCAGACATACCTGTGTGCACTGTGTGTGTGTGTATTACATGTCACATCCCAGACATACCTGTGTGCACTGTGTGTGTGTGTGTATTACATGTCACATCCAGACATTGTGCCTGTGTGCACATACTGTGTGCATACCATGTCCATTGTGTGCACAGACATTTACCTGTGTGCACTGTGTGTGTATTACATGTCACATCCCAGACATACCTGTTGTGCACTGTGTGTGTGTTACATGTCACATCCCAGACATACCTGTGTGCACTGTGTGTGTGTTGTATTACATGTCACATCCCAGACATACCTGTGTGCACTGTGTGTCTGTATTATACATGTCACATCCCAGACATACCTGTGTGCACTGTGTGTGTGTGTATTACATGTCACATCCCAGACATACCTGTGTGCACTGTGTGTCTGTATTACATGTCACATACATACCTGTGTGCACTGTGTGTCTGTATTACATGTACATCCCAGAAACCTGTGTGCACTGTGTGCTGTATTACATGTCACATCCGACATACCTGTGTGCACTGTGTGTCTGTATTACATGTCACATCCCAGACATACCTGTGTGCACTGTGTGTCTGTATTACATGTCACATCCAGACATACCGTGTGCCTGGACATGTGTCTGTATTACATGTCACATCCAGACATACAGACAACAGTGCACACAGGTATGTCTGGGATGTGACATGTAATACAGACACACAGTGCACACAGGTATGTCTGGGATGTGACATGTAATACAGACACACAGTGCACACAGGTATGTCTGGGATGTGACATATAATACACACACACAGTGCAACAGGTATGTCTGGGATTGACATGTAATACACACACAGTGCAACAGGTATGTCTGGGATGTGACATATAATACACACACAGTGCACACAGGTATGTCTGGGATATGACATGTAATACACACACACAGTGCACACAGGTATGTCTGGGATGTGACATGGAATACACACAGTGCACACAGGTATGTCTGGGATGTGACATGTAATACAGACACACAGTGCACACAGGTATGTCTGGGATGTGACATGGAATACACACACAGTGCACACAGGTATGTCTGGGATGTGACATGTAATACAGACACACAGTGCACACAGGTTTGTCTGGGATGTGTCTGAAATCTTCTGTGGGGCAGTGCTGTTAGTTATATAGGTGAAAATGAGGTGACAGACTCCCTTTTAAACGGGTTGTCTCAGTTCAGCAAGTCGCATTTATTATGTAGAGAAAGTTAATAAAGGCACGTATTGTGATTGTCCATATTGCTTCCTTTGCTGGCTGGATTCATTTTTCCATCACATTATACACTGCTCGTTTCCATGGTTACAGACCACCCTGCAATCCGTCAACGGTGGTCATGCTTGCACTATATAGGAAATAACACTAGCCTAGGTGCGCTCCCACGGTCCCGGCCACCAGAGAGGCTGACTATTTTTCCTATAGTGTGCAAGCACGACCACCACTGATGGATTGCAGGGTGGTCTGTAACCATGGAAACAAGCAGTGTATAATGTGAAGGTAAAATGAATCCAGACAGCCAAGGAAGCAATATGGACAATCACAATACATTAGTAAGTGCCTTGTATTAACTTTCTCTGCATTATAAATGCCACTTACTGAAAAGAGATGACCCCTTTAAGAGATTCCTATGTTGCTCCTAACTTTTTTTTTTTTTTTTTTTTTTTTTTTTTTTTTTTATATATAGGAGTACAAGATTCCTTTTTTCTTAGAGAAAAGGCTCCACATTTGTCCATTGTTTGTCTGCAGTTGCAAAGGTTTTGCATATTAATAGGATGTGCAAGAGCTTTAAGATCAATGGGGGTCCGACCTCTGGAAGATTGAAGGGGCCACGGCATTGCTTTGGTGCCTACACAGCCTACCTAAATGGGGTCGGTGTAAGTTCCTGGCACAGCGGCTCCCGGTAACCCAAAAACTGATTCGGAGCTGTGGACCCTTCATTCTTGAGATTGTTGGGTTAAGGAGGCTCAAACCCCCACCTAAAGTATTAGCATATCCTAGTTATAGGCCATGATCTTGAGAAAGGAATAACCCTTTAAATACCAGAGACGAGAGTGGTGCTGTTATAGCCATTAGTTAGCTTTAGATTGGGCATTGCACATGCCTATGGGCTGGTGGTAGGATATGGCCGACATATTACAGACTCTGGTAGCGTGGATTTCTAATTACATGAAGAATAACATGTGAGATCAGTGCGACTGTAAAAACAAGCGCGTGATAACAAGATTATGAATCTGCTGTCATGTAATATTGGATTAGCTTTGTAGTGAAGTACTGGCTGCAGAGGTGTCTTGTTGAAACATGTGGGAGCTGGTACGATGGACTTTTCCCAGGCGTGTTTTTTTTTTTTTTTTTTTTTTTTTTTTTTAATACAGTATTTCCTGCTAACGTGAACCTTGTGCGGACATTGTGTCGGAAACTTTAATCTTCACAAAAGATTTACCAGAATATCGATCCATAGGTTCTCCGTGAAATGTTGCTGCCTGCATGAAGCTTTTAGGGTTCGGCTACACGGGCGACATGTGTGCGGGTCTCCAAGTTGCAGAAAAGTGGCGCGGCACAAACGGAAAATAATGCACTCACGGCTTCCAATAAAGTCAATGGAGGAAGAGTTGCGCGTAACTTGCGATGTGCAACACAGTCTGTTGGGCTCAGGCTACAGGGCGACACAAAAATGTGCAACTTGCTATTTTAGAGCGGGGGCTAGGCTGTGAAAACAGTCAAGTTGCATGTGACTTGCGTAAATGATATTGTAGTTGATGGCGTGAATGGTGCGTGTGACATGCAGCACGGTCTGTCACGTCTGGATTTTTTTTTGCATCACGGCTGAAGCTTGTTGCGTGTCCAATTGCAACACCATTGACAAACTTTGCATGGAATGTAGCCAAACCCTAAGGTGCGGATTTTGTGCCAGAAAAACCGTCTGTGTAATACAGGACCAGCAAAGTGTATGAAGTCTTACCTGATGGGTGCGGAAAGTCAAGTCGTGCCTCAAGGCCTGTTTAAAGGGCTGCCTTAAATCTGGTGGCATCAGGGGGCAAGCTATGGCCCATAAGGGCACGGCTACATGACAACACTGGTCGTAACCAGGTTCGCTGAGTAGCTGGATCTCTTACGACAGGCGTGGCAGTCCCATTCATTTCTATGGGATCACCGCTACTCAGCGACCAGTGTGTCTCACAACAGGGTCACCTCACACCGATTAAGGCCCTCGTAAGGAGAGAGGGTGCCCCTCAACATGTCAGTTGTTTGTGCAATTCCATACCTTCTGTATAGTGCTTCTTACCCATAGTGGTTGTTAACATATACAGAAAATCTGCGCTAAAAACTTTTTTTTTTTTTTTTTTTTTTGTGTGCTTTTTTTTTTTTTTTTTTTTTTTTTTTTTTTTTTTTTTTTTTTTTTTTTTTTTTTTTTTTTTTTTTTTTTTTTTTTTTTTTTTTTTTTTTTTTTTTTTTTTTTTTTTTTTTTTTTTTTTTTTTTTTTTTTTTTTTTTTTTTTTTTTTTTTTTTTTTTTTTTTTTTTTTTTTTTTTTTTTTTTTTTTTTTTTTTTTTTTTTTTTTTTTTTTTTTTTTTTTTTTTTTTTTTTTTTTTTTTTTTTTTTTTTTTTTTTTTTTTTTTTTTTTTTTTTTTTTTTTTTTTTTTTTTTTTTTTTTTTTTTTTTTTTTTTTTTTTTTTTTTTTTTTTTTTTTTTTTTTTTTTTTTTTTTTTTTTTTTTTTTTTTTTTTTTTTTTTTTTTTTTTTTTTTTTTTTTTTTTTTTTTTTTTTTTTTTTTTTTTTTTTTTTTTTTTTTTTTTTTTTTTTTTTTTTTTTTTTTTTTTTTTTTTTTTTTTTTTTTTTTTTTTTTTTTTTTTTTTTTTCGTTTGGTGCAGATTTCTTGCTGACTTTCTGCACACAAGTTTGGGTGAACATGCTCAAGATCCACATGAATATCTGTGCGGGTTTATGTGCTTTTCTGCAGCATTTCCACGCCAAAATCAACAATTTCTAGTTGTTTTTCGCTGCCGATTTGATGCAGTTTTTCCCCAGATCTGGAAAAGGGTGAAATCCGCAATGCAGGTCAATTTCCTCACAGAATAAGGCCCCATTCACACGACCGTATGAAAACGGAACGGAAGACATACGGAATGTCTCCCGTAGTGTTCCGCGTTTATGCGGACCCACTGACTTTAATGGGGCTACTGATGTGATTTTGCGGCCAAGTATAGGACATGTTTAATTTTTTTTTTTTTTTTTTGCGGGCGAACTTCCGTAATATACGGATGGAGAATGCACACGGTGTGCATTCCGCATTTTTTTTTTCTCCTATGGAAAAATGAATGGGTCTGTATGGTTCCGCATCTTATCCACAAAAATGCGGATAAGATGTGGAAATGAACATACGGTCGTGTGAATGGGGCCTAAATCTGCGAAGGTTTACATGTATCTCTCTGTGTGGGGTGTGCACATAAACCCACTCTGATGCTGCTGTGGAGGTGTCAGCTGTGGCTAGTTGGCTTCACTCAGCCACAGTAAACCATATATACCTCACTGGAATACCTCTATCTAGCTGTTAACTAACACGCTTGGCAGGAATTCAAACCTATTAACCGCCCCCCAACATGTTTCACCAGCCTCTGCTGGCGTCATCAGGGGTTTGGGCAGCAATAAAAGCACATACCAAACACCAATTATTTATGCTGTCTCAGATTAGACTGACATATCTTGCATCCAATAGGTAAGTGACAGGCAGGCGTTACCTCACAGCACAGCATCCAACTGGATCTTCTCAACAAGTAACATCATCTCAGCAAATAGGGACATAACTGCAGCGCTGTCTATATGACGTACTGCGCAGACAAGCGCTGCGCTCCAACTTAGGCTCCGATACAGGTACTATTTGGATTAACAAAGTAACATAGTAGCCGTCTCTGAGTTGGTCCGCGATGTGCATGCGCAGATGGGAATACAGCGCTCCGTAGTGCTGCGGTGTTGAAATAGAATCGCGGTGGAAATAGGCTCCGATACAGGTACTAAGTCGGAGCGCAGCGCTTGTCTGCGCAGTACATCATATAGACAGCGCTGCAGTTATGTCCCTATTTGCTGAGATGATGTTACTTGTTGAGAAGATCCAGTTGGATGCTGTGCTGTGAGGTAACGCCTGCCTGTCACTTACCTATTGGATGCAAGATATGTCAGTCTAATCTGAGACAGCATAAATAATTGGTGTTTGGTATGTGCCTTCATTGCTGCCCAAACCTCTGACGCCAGCAGAGGCTGGTGAAACATGTTGGGGGGCGGTTAATAGGTTTTAATTCCTGCCAAGCGTGTTAGTTAACAGCTAGATAGAGGTATTCCAGTGAGGTATATATGGTTTACTGTGGCCGAGTGAAGCCAACTAGCCACAGCTGACACCTCCACAGTAGCATCAGAGCGGGTTTATGTGCACACCCCACACTGAGAGATACATGTAAACATTTACAGGCTGATACAAAGCTAACAACGCGAGGCAGTTGTTTTTAATTCACTATTTTGCTCACAATTTTATCAACCTAAATGGAATAAAAGTTACGTTTTAGTTGTATCACTATTGTATCTGGGAAAATTATTGGTCATTGCCTACACGGCATATGTAGTAGAAATTAATTGTTATATACCAATTCCCAGATAGGGTCCCAGTATATATATTTTGTAAGTCTGTGAAGTGTACATGTGATTAGTGTAACTTCATTCACGTTGCTGATGCTGTAATACGCCGTTTTCTCTCCAGGTATTCTGCAAGGTGGCCCAGGGGCTTCAGTGGTGTCTGCTGGAGCTTCTTCAGTACAGGGCATTAGATTGCTGCCAGCGCTGCTCTCCGCTGTATAAAATTCACTTCTATGGAGTTGGGCCAGTTCTCTGACTAGACATGCCCGCTGACTTTGGCAGGGTATACGGCTTGCACATACATGCCATGTGATTAAAGAGAAAGTAGCTGAGGTAAACTCCTCGGTACATGCACACACTGCCATGTAAGAAGAGAGGATCAGAAGACTGTGTAAAGTCCTGGGAAACACAAGCAGCAGGAATTAAAGGGGTTGTCTCACTTCAGCAAGTAGCATTTATTATGTGCACTTACTAATGTATTGTCATTGTCCACATTGCTTCGTTTGCTGGCTGGATTAATTTTTCATCACATTACACAGTGTTTGTTTCTATGGTTACGACCACCCTGCAATCCATCAGTGGAGGTCGTGCTTGTATACTAAAGGAAAAAGCACCATCCCATGTGCGCTCCCATGGTCCCGGCCACCAAATAGGCCGGCACTTTTTCCTATATGATGGATTGCAGGGTGGTCGTAACCATAGAAATGAGCAGTGTATAATGTGATGGAAAAATGGACCCAGCCAGCAAAGGAGGCAATATGGACAATCACAATACATTAGTGAGAGAACCCCTTTAACTGTAAAATGTGCCCCAAAATAGTATCCATGAAAACTACAACTGAGCTTGCAAAAAGTAAGTCCCCATAAAGCCGTGTAGACGGCTCTAGGACCGGCTCAGTCATGCTGCTATAATATAGATCGGTGACCAAAGAAATATTTGGGCTCTTATGTTACCTCTTTCTCTGCATGCCATATTACTGAGGTATTCTGAGTATTGATTTCTGAGTACTGTACTGGAGCATCATATGGGAGTATAGAGTGCCTGTGGCTCTGTAATATGGGACCATAGGGATCTGTGTGCATTTACCCTTCTAGTGTTACTGACGTGCGGTGATTAGACCCTGCTTTCTATAAAAGCTCCAGGCTGTAAGGGGGGGGGCACAGCTTCTGTATTACACCTTTACATTGGGAGCACCTTGTATCTGGGGGCCGCAGCTTCTGTATTACACCTTTACATTGGGAGCACCTTGTATCTGGGGGCCGCAACTTCTGTATTACACCTTTACATCAGGAGCACCTTGTATCTGGGGGCCGCAACTTCTGTATTACACCTTGTATCTGGGGGCCGCAGCTTCTGTATTACACCTTTACACTGGGAGCACCTTGTATCTGGGGGCCGCAGCTTCTGTATTACACCTTTACATCAGGAGCACCTTGTATCTGGGGGCCGCAGCTTCTGTATTACACCTTTACATCAGGAGCACCTTGTATCTGGGGGCCGCAGCTTCTGTATTACACCTTTACATTGGGAGCACCTTGTATCTGGGGGCCGCAGCTTCTGTATTACACCTTTACATCGGGAGCACCTTGTATCTGGGGGCCGCAGCTTCTGTATTGCACCTTGTATCTGGGGGCCGCAGCTTCTGTATTGCACCTTGTATCTGGGGGCCGCAGCTTCTGTATTACACCTTTACATCAGGAGCACCTTGTATCTGGGGGCCGCAGCTTCTGTATTACACCTTTACATCGGGAGCACCTTGTATCTGGGGCCGCAGCTTCTGTATTACACCTTGTATCTGGGGGCCGCAGCTTCTGTATTACACCTTTACATCAGGAGCACCTTGTATCTGGGGGCCGCAGCTTCTGTATTACACCTTTACATCAGGAGCACCTTGTATCTGGGGCCGCAGCTTCTGTATTACACCTTTACATCAGGAGCACCTTGTATCTGGGGGCTGCAGCTTCTGTATTACACCTTTACATCGGGAGCACCTTGTATCTGGGGGCCGCAGCTTCTGTATTACACCTTTACATCAGGAGCACCTTGTATCTGGGGGCCGCAGCTTCTGTATTACACCTTTACATCAGGAGCACCTTGTATCTGGGGGCCGCAGCTTCTGTATTACACCTTTACATCGGGAGCACCTTGTATCTGGGGGCCGCAGCTTCTGTATTACACCTTTACATCGGGAGCACCTTGTATCTGGGGGCCGCAGCTTCTGTATTACACCTTTACACTAGGAGCACCTTGTATCTGGGGGCCGCAGCTTCTGTATTACACCTTTACATCGGGAGCACCTTGTATCTGGGGGCCGCAGCTTCTGTATTACACCTTTACATCGGGAGCACCTTGTATCTGGGGGCCGCAGCTTCTGTATTACACCTTTACATCGGGAGCACCTTGTATCTGGGGGCCGCAGCTTCTGTATTGCACCTTTACATCAGGAGCACCTTGTATCTGGGGGCCGCAGCTTCTGTATTACACCTTTACATTGGGAGCACCTTGTATCTGGGGGCCGCAGCTTCTGTATTACACCTTTACATCGGGAGCACCTTGTATCTGGGGGCCGCAGCTTCTGTATTGCACCTTGTATCTGGGGGCCGCAGCTTCTGTATTACACCTTTACATCAGGAGCACCTTGTATCTGGGGGCCGCAGCTTCTGTATTACACCTTTACACCAGGAGCACCTTGTATCTGGGGGCCGCAGCTGATCGCAGCTCAGGAGGAACTAGAAGAGGTTTTTGTGCCGCTCCTGTGCTGGCCTGACCGGTGCTATTTGTGGACTGTTTCCTTTTATGGCTCCATTCACATTCTTCAGAGAACTGTCATGACAAGGCCGGGCCTCATATCTCTTGCTCAGTAACACAGTAATTGTAACTGAATATCGGACTCTGTTAATGAGTAAATGGAAAAGCACTTTAAGAGAACGCCTTATCTCGATTCTACGGTAAAGGTGTACGCTTCCTCCAGACGAGTGGTGGCCGCCCCGGCTATTTTCACCTGCTCCCTGCAACCAAACCAAAGAGATCCGATGACAGGCCAGGGGGTGTACGATGAGCCAGAATGGTGTCTACCAGGGCAGGCCCGGAGATACCAGATGTTTCCAGTGGCTTTCTAGACCTGTGATCTAGATTTGCATGTGAAGGGGAACTCATTTAGCTAATTTTATGTGTGGTGTAAACTGAGTAGCAAATAGTTGTTTTTGTGCATAAACTGCTTTTATATAGATGTTTTATGTCTGGCAACTTGTACATGTTCTATCTAGATCAGGGGTGCGCAACCCTCAGCCCCAGAACCACGTTCCACCATACTGCCACGGAGCCACCAATACCATTCTGTGTGGGATTGGGAAGTTTTTTTATTTTCGTCCATCAACGTGGCCTCCCAACCAGAAGAGGTTGTGCACCCCTGATCTTGATAGCAGTTTTCATGCTGAACATCCTGGTGGCTCATGAATAGAAAGCTAGAAGTACAAGGAAGAGTATCTTAAAGATTACTTTAATTAAAGGGCTTGTCTGGTGACCGAAGTTCTTCTAGAAGCATGTCCTAATCATGAGCGTTGGGTGCTCCTGCCGGGTAGCCCTCCGCAGATATTGTTGTTCTTGTGATCAGTGGGGTCCCAGCAGTAGGACTGCCACCAATCTAATAGTTTAGGGGATAACTTAATGTAACTGGAATACCCCTTGAAATATGTTTAGACCAGCCAGCTATTGACAAGATTACACACGAGGACATCTTGAGGGCTTATACTTCTGGCCGCCTCTTCCCTGATTTAAGGGGGAAGTGAGTTTTGATGGCTTTAGCCACTGGAAGAAATGTGTAAAACCCGTATTGCATTGATAGGAACGTGTTGGTCAAGAGGCAGCCGAGCAGATGGGGAAGTTTGTTGTTTTTTATGAAGTGACGCACTTCGATGACCTTGTCGAGACTTGTGTTGTAGACGGCTGGTCTTGGTGGCCGTCCAGAAGCTCTGCGCTGGTGTCCTTACTCTCCCTCCTCACCTGCACAGACATGTTGTCAGGTGAGAAGAAGGGACATTTCTCTTTATGTCCTTATTGGCTTCAAAGTATTTTTGAACTCTGAAGTGTTTGGGTGTGAGACTTTCTGCTTTTTATATGGTCTTTGTGTCTAGCAGGTAAAGTATGAATGTATGCTTCAGTTCTTCTTCCTGCCGTGCACAGATGCCACGCGCCCCGTGACGTCACAGGCCGGGGAGGGCGCGCCCCGTGACGTCACAGGCCGGGGAGGGCGCGCCCCGTGACGTCACAGGCCGGGGAGGGCGCGCCCCGTGACGTCACAGGCCGGGGAGGGCGCGCCCCGTGACGTCACAGGCCGGGGAGGGCGCGCCCCGTGACGTCACAGGCCGGGGAGGGCGCGCCCCGTGACGTCACAGGCCGGGGAGGGCGCGCCCCGTGACGTCACAGGCCGGGGAGGGCGCGCCCCGTGACGTCACAGGCCGGGGAGGGCGCGCCCCGTGACGTCACAGGCCGGGGAGGGCGCGCCCCGTGACGTCACAGGCCGGGGAGGGCGCGCCCCGTGACGTCACAGGCCGGGGAGGGCGCGCCCCGTGACGTCACAGGCCGGGGAGGGCGCGCCCCGTGACGTCACAGGCCGGGGAGGGCGCGCCCCGTGACGTCACAGGCCGGGGAGGGCGCGCCCCGTGACGTCACAGGCCGGGGAGGGCGCGCCCCGTGACGTCACAGAAAACATATTGTCTCATCAGCGGGGGCGGACTGATGAAACCCCCCCCAGAAGAGCTGCTTTCAATATTTTTATGGGAAAAGCAGTCCGGTATATGGCACATGACAGGTTTTGAATGATGCTTAGTTTGTTTTTGTATTTTGGGCAGATATGTGTACGGCCGTGCGCACGTGGATTTATATTATTTTTGGTGCGATGCACGTGTGATATTTTGTGTATTACACAACCACCACACAAACAGTAATAAACCTAGACAATGACTGTGCCAAGAGGAGCCAGATCTTTCACAATGGGCGTACAGATGGCGACTCACTGGTTCAGTTTATTTATTCAGCTCAGGAGATGCCTCCATATCTGCCACTAAGTGGTCACAGGTTCTTGTAGCCCTGGAGCCAAGGATCCTAATTACTTTGTGCCTCCTGGATTGTCAGGATGCCATTGTAGAGTTGCTGGGACCACCACCTTTATAATATGAAGACTCCCTTTACACGGGGTGATATCTAAGCGGATCCTTCTCCACAATCTGCTGATCACTAGCGGAGGTGACCGGTGATCTTTTCAATTCTTGGCCCGTGTAAAGGGCCCTTTATCGTTATGGCTGCCATGCAAATCCAACTCCTTGACTTGTCAGTCAGAGTGCTCCTATATAAGGTTGATATCCTCAGCATCTTCTCCTAGGATGTGAAGGCTGTAGGTGGGTTATCATTGATTTCTTCAGAATCAGATACTATTAATACCCAAATAACGCTGAAATAGTCGTGTGTCCTTGTGCATGCTCCACCATGAAGGACCCTCCACAACACCTCTAGTCAGAAGATCCACAGGGGTGTTAGTAATTGTATCCCCACCAATCCCAAATGGATACCCCTTAAAGGGAACCTGTCATCAACTTTATGCTGACCTCACTGAGGGCAGTATAAAATAGTGACAGAAATGCTGATGTCAGTGGTGTGTAACTCATGAGCTAAAAGTAAGTGGTTACAGAGAACCAGCATCATAATCATTGCTGCCCAGGCCTTGAAAAGAGTCAAATCTGCCTGAGAAGAGTCATGGTTATTCCTAATCTCCTGCTCTCCCGCCCATCTGCTGATGATTGGCAGTTCTCTCCTAGATAGAAAGGGAGAAAACTAGGTAGAAGACTGTCAGTCATCAGCAAGTGGGCGGGGAGAGTAGGAATTCATGAATAACCATGACTCTTCTCAGGTGGCCGTGACTCTTTTCCAGGCCCAGTCTGCAGTGATTGTGATGTTGGTTCTCGGCAACCACTTACTTTTAACTTATAAATGACAGACCGCTGACATCAACTCACCTGTCTGTACTTTATTCTGCCGTTAGTATGGGTAGTATAAAGGTGATGACCGGTTCCCTTTAAGGGTCAACGTCCCAGAAACCTCTCTTTTAGAGCATGTTCACATGTTTGTTGGAGGCTCTGTTTGGGACCTCTGTCACAGATTTTGTAAAAACGTGCATGGAGAACTTATGTCTGGTCAAAAAAAAAAAAGCGTGCTCTTGGACAGAAACCAAACGGATCCCCATTATAGTCCTTGGGATCTATTTCTCTCTATTCCTGTCAGTTGTGTGATGAATCCAGCACTTGTGGTAGTCTTTGTTCTGCTCCTATAATGAAGCAGGACGGAAATAAATGATGACTCTAAATGAGCCCCAATCAACATGCCAAAGCTCTAAAATCCTCATTTGTCTGCATCCGAACCACATTTTTTGCAGGTCGAATGTGGACCCATTGGGGCCGCAAAAGATGCAGACTGCACACCGTGTCGCAAAAACATAGGAAATGTCCTATTCTCGTATGTTGGCGGACAAGGATAGGACATTTCTGCAGGATTAAAAAAAAGAAGGCGGCATGCGCTCTGCTGGGATCCGTATTTTGCAGATCCGTGATTAGGCGTGTGTATGAGCCCTTAGATGCTAGTTGCACAGTCTGCATACTTCGTCAGGGATCCAGTTTCAGCACTGAAGGGCAAAAAAAAAAAAATCTGTCAGTGTAGAAGCCAGAGCGTCTTTCACAATTGAGCCGTTCCTTTCATCGTCCCGCTGCTCGGCCTCGCATTGGTTGTCACCAGGAAGCCTTTGCTGAGACTGTGATTAAATGGCAAATGACACAATAGGAGAGAATGCCGTCTATCCAGTTGTATTGTATCCATCCGTTTTGCCCTTTGACATGACACGGCCACACCTGTGTGACTTGCCGCAAATGATACATGTTAGTGAAGTGCCGTATTACCGATTGACGTTATATTACTGGTAAAGCCGTGTGCGATGACTGTGTTTATAGTGATTATGTCTGGACTGCAGAGATAGCAGTCACACGCTGACGTATTGGCCTGGATTTGTTTTGCTTATTTATAGGGGCTTTACATCTCCCAGGCCTTTGGTATTGATCTCCTATATTAGGGCCTCCTAGTACAGGTCCCAGACAGACCACCGTTCCTTCCAGCCCCCACCACCATGTAAACGTGCATGATCGGCTCATGCCTGGTGGTTCACATCCATTGAGAACAAAAGAATTGGGTTTGGTGAAATCCAAACTGGCCAAACCCCTTTTCTTTCCCCATGACCTCTTCCGTTGGGAGGCATTTCCGAAATCTGTGGCTTCAGACTGAATACATCTAATGTGTAAGTTCACCTTTAGCCTGTGCCGCATTCCTCTGGTGTCGGCTTATCTGCCTTGAGAACTTAAAGGGCATCTGTCAGCAGATCTGTATCTAAGAAACTTTCTCCTCTGTTACATGTGCGCTTGGCAGCTGAAGACGTCTGTGTTGATCCCATGTTCATATGTCCCTGCACTGCTGAGAAAAATGATGTTTTAATATATGCAAATGAGCCTCTAAGAGCAACGGGGGAGTTACCATTACATCCAGAGGCTCTGCTCTCTGCAACTACCATGCCCACTCCAGTTTGATTGACAGGGCCAGGTGTGATGACTTTTTCATTGCCTGGCCTGTCAAGCTGGAGAGGGAGTGGCAGTTACAGAGAGAGCAGGGCCTCTAGGTGTAATGGTAACGCCCCCGTTGCTCCTAGAGGCTCATTTGCATATATTAAAACTTCATTTTTCTCAGCAATGCGGACACAAAAATATTTAAAGTCGGTGGCATTTCCAGAATAGATTTCATCACCAATCTGCTAAAAAAAAAATCCTAACCCGTCCACCGCTACGCTAACCAATGTAATGTGTACAGGCTGATGAGATTGCACCGCGTAGTCTCCAGTGACGGGAACAATATTTCCTGTGTAGCTGAGGCGATTTGTCTGATTTGTGGCCAGAATCCTCGTGGACCCAGCCTAAGTTACTTGGCAGCAGCTCAGATTACTAGCCGTTCTTAATACTAATCCTGTTCAATGATACAATGCATTAGCCGGCACACCCTTCACAAGGTGAGGCTGCCTCATCAGTTGTATTGGTATGTGCCATCTTCAGTGACCTGCCTAGCTCCTCAGGCCCCTGGACTCCACACTGATGAATAGGGCGCCTCTAGAAGCTATCCACATAGCAACCCACCTGAATGCACCTTTTGACGGACATTTAAAAAGAAAAAAAGTTAAACTGTAAACAAAACAAAACCCAAAAAAAAAAAAAAAAACTTCTCCCTTAAATATACCTTTTTATATAAAAATTTTTCTGCCCGCTGCTGCAATTGCTGTCTGTGATGTGCAGACCAAGGACAACAGGGCACTGTGACCGGAAGACGTAATGTCTTCCTGGTCCTGTGACAAGTCACTGGTTTTATACAGTTCATTTATTTATTTTTGCAGTGTGAAAACCTCATTTGAATAAATGTTAACATTATCTGCATGATCTAAATTTTTAAGATGAGCGGTAATGGATGTTTAAGGAGGGTACTAATTCTCCTTACGAGAGCGCAAGGAGACTTATAGGCCATACATGCTCCTCTAGGATTCTGGGAAGAAGGGGATGCAAATGAGCTCTTAGCAAGCTCCACCTCTAATAACCCTTAGATGTATAGGCCTTGACACATGACTTGGATGATGATAAAGCCAGTATCTCATCTGCAGACAGCTGTTTCGAGGTGATTGCGTCTCATCAGAGCAGAGAGTACTGACTTAAAGGGTTTCTGTCACCAGAAATGACCCTATTAAACCAAGTGTCATTTGCAATGAGCAAATGACACTTGATGCCAGTAATGTTACTATTATAGTCCTCAGTAACGCCGTTTTGCTAAAAATTACGATTTTATAATATGCTAATGACCTCCCCTAGGTGCAGTAGGCGTGAACCTGCACCTAGGAGAGGCCGTAATTATGCCTCTTACCACGCCCCCGGTCGCGCTGATTGACAGGGCCGGGCAGCCAGCTCTTTCGGCTCCCGGCCCTGTACGATCCGAAATCCCGCGCCTGCGCAGTAATGAAGCCGGGACCCGGGCGGGCGCCGGCTCTCAACGCACGCTGATCCCGCGCCTGCGCATTGCGATCAGCGCGCCTAGAGAGCCGGCGCCCGCCCGGGTCCCGGCTTCATTACTGCGCAGGCGTGGGATTTCGGATCGTACAGGGCCGGGAGCCGAAAGAGCTGGCTGCCCGGCCCTGTCAATCAGCGCGACCGGGGGCGTGGTAAGAGGCATAATTACGGCCTCTCCTAGGTGCAGGTTCACGCCTACTGCACCTAGGGGAGGTCATTAGCATATTATAAAATCGTAATTTTTAGCAAAACGGCGTTACTGAGGACTATAATAGTAATATTACTGGCATCAAGTGTCATTTGCTCATTGCAAATGACACTTGGTTTAATAGGGTCATTTCTGGTGACAGAAACCCTTTAACTGGGTGAGCGGCCTAGGTCAGGATTTCGGGGGGGGGGGGGGGGGGGGTAGTACTATCTCTCCTTACGCTGGGCAATCATCCCAAAACAGCTGTCTGCAGACGATGTGCTGGCTTATTTAATATCCGAGTCATGTCTCAAGGCCTGTTTAAAGGGTCGAACACAGATTTATAGGATAGCAGTCTTACATCTGGTGGTATTAGAGGCGGGGCTTGTTAAGTGCTCATTTGCATCCATGTCTTCCCAGAATTCCAGAGGAGCTTGCGTGGCCTATAAGCCTCCTCAAGCCGACTATCCGCTCCCTCCCCAACGAGAGTTGGTACGCCCCAAATTAAAAACATATACACTGCAAATTTTCACACCAAAATAATCTATTGATAAAACCATAGGTGTATATTTTACCAGTGGTGATCGATATTAAAGGTGTTGGGGAGGTTAGGTTTGGCATCAGACCTTTGAATGGAAAGCATACTTACCTGCTCCCCACCTCTGGGCCGTGGCTCCTTCGCTCCCTGACCTCTGCCCCAACCCCCAACGTGTAAACATCGTTTTGACGTTGCAGCGTTGACCCCTTGTGTCATGTGACCAAGTGACTTGGTGCAAGGGTCTTTTGAACAATGTGAGATTTAAAGCGCAGGTAGATGTCGATTATTTTTA
Source organism: Rhinella marina (assembly GCA_900303285.1). Lineage (NCBI taxonomy): Eukaryota > Metazoa > Chordata > Amphibia > Anura > Bufonidae > Rhinella > Rhinella marina. Next base: position 122,278 of record ONZH01014599.1, read on the forward strand.
TTTTTTTTCCTGCCACAATTTTATTTTTCTCTTTAAACCCAGAAAACCCCTGTGTGTGACTAGCTGCTCTAATAGCTGTCTCTGAATGGACACAAGTGATTTTCTTGCACTTACACGCATATTATTTCTTATTTGTCGTAGGTTTATCCTGCACTACAATTATAACAATAAGAGCCTTCTATTTTCACCCACTCCGCATCTTTCATGACTAATGTGAGATTTCACTGAAGGCATTGTCTGATCCTGCTACCTTCCATTACAGCAATAAGCACATCTAGCCCAATCTCCTTATACATAAGTACGCGCTGCGCTGTAACCGCCGTATGTCACTACTTCCATTTGGGCCTCGATTTAATATACTGATGTCTAAATCCTGCTTGATGCCACACGTCATCCATGTTTGATCAAGGACTACTTTAAACTTATTTGCAGTTGTATATCCCATGTGATCTCCAGTATGGCTTAAGTGTTGCCTATAGAAATATGTTAAGTGAGTTACATAGAATTGAATGTTTGCCCTATAAGACACACCTAGGTTTTAGAGGACGAAAATAAGAAAAAAAATATTTTTGGTCAGACCTCTGATCAGACCCCAATGTTAATCAGACCTCAGACCAGTCTCCCAGTGTTAATCAAATTACTGTCAATGTTGGGGTTTGTTCACACGGACGTTGACTGGCCGTGGTCATATTGCAGCCCGCATACGGCAAGTCCACAATACACGGGCACCTGCCGTGTATACCGTGATCGCGGACCCATTCACTTGATTGAATGTTAATCGGCCCTCAGCTCAGACCCCCAATGTTAATCAGGCCTCAGCTCAGACCCCCAATGTTAATCAGGCCTCAGCTCAGACCCCCAATGTTAATCAGGCCTCAGCTCAGACCCCCAATGTTAATCAGGCCTCAGCTCAGACCCCCAATGTTAATCAGGCCTCAGCTCAGACCCCCAATGTTAATGAGCACTCAGCTCAGACCCCCAATGTTAATCAGGCCTCAGCTCAGACCCCCAATGTTAATCAGGCCTCAGCTCAGACCCCCAATGTTAATCAGGCCTCAGCTCAGACCCCCAATGTTAATCAGGCCTCAGCTCAGACCCCCAATGTTAATCAGGCCTCAGCTCAGACCCCCAATGTTAATCAGGCCTCAGCTCAGACCCCCAATGTTAATCAGCCCTCAGCTCAGACTCCCAATGTTAATCAGCCCTCAGCTCAGACTCCCAATGTTAATCAGCCCTCAGCTCAGACTCCCAATGTTAATCAGCCCTCAGCTCAGACTCCCAATGTTAATCAGCCCTCAGCTCAGAGCCCCAATGTTAATCAGGCCTCAGCTCAGACCCCCAATGTTAATCAGGCCTCAGCTCAGACCCCCAATGTTAATCAGGCCTCAGCTCAGACCCCCAATGTTAATCAGGCCTCAGCTCAGACCCCCAATGTTAATCAGGCCTCAGCTCAGACCCCCAATGTTAATCAGGCCTCAGCTCAGACCCCCAATGTTAATCAGGCCTCAGCTCAGACCCCCAATGTTAATCAGGCCTCAGCTCAGACCCCCAATGTTAATCAGGCCTCAGCTCAGAGCCCCAATGTTAATCAGCCCTCAGCTCAGACTCCCAATGTTAATCAGCCCTCAGCTCAGACCCCCAATGTTAATCAGGCCTCAGCTCAGAGCCCCAATGTTAATCAGCCCTCAGCTCAGACCCCCAATGTTAATCAGGCCTCAGCTCAGAGCCCCAATGTTAATCAGCCCTCAGCTCAGACTCCCAATGTTAATCAGCCCTCAGCTCAGACCCCCAATGTTAATCAGGCCTCAGCTCAGGCACTGGCTCCCCTTTTAAGGCTTCATTCACACGTCCATATTTTGTTTCCGTGTCCGTTCCATTATTTTTTTTATTTTTTTTTTTTTTGCAGACTGTATGCGGAACCATTCATTTCAATGGTTCCGCAAAAAAAAGGAAGGTACTCCGTGTGCATTCCGTTTCCGTATGTCCATATTTCCGTTCCACAAAAAAGATAGAATATGTCCTATTCTTGTCCGTTTTGCTGACAAGGATATGCATTGTTACAATGGATCCGCAAAAAAACGGAAACGCGGATGACATATGGAATGTCATCTGTTTTTGTTTTTTATTTTGCGGATCCGCAATATACGGAACGGAAAACACATACGGACGTGTGACTGAAGCCTTAATGAAGGTTTGGGCATGTTGGATTTAAGCAGACTTGATTCTTTTGTTCTTGGGGACAGGTTAGTGACACCTGCGTGTGTGTGGGGAGGTTGGGAGGAATAGCTGACAGATATCTGAAATATATGGCCGCTTTATCCCTGCAGTTTTAAGCGATTGTATTTCTGCATAGAAATAAGGTGTCAGCAACCTCGTTTTCACGTTTTTGATGTATACGCAAACATTTATTATTTCCTCTGGTAGGCTTACTTTAAAAAATATCCATTCGTTCATTAAAATGAAACTATTTTGTACACGGTGTTGCATGTCAGAGGTGGGAAAGCTGCGGTGGAAGAATTCTGGTGTCTGATCTTCATTATATCAGATGAGATTCCCAGGAGCCGTATCCTGCTGTGCATTGAGGGCATGTCTCCTCTTCAGATCCTTCACATATGTATACAGAGCAGTGTTACTCAGAATAGCAGTGCCAGTGACGCCATCTTGGCCCCTTCTTCATGCTGATTGAGTGTAATTAGTAAGGTATCTGCAATATATTAGACTATGGATTTTAAGGGTCCACAGATTAGTCCATGGGTAACTTGCAAGACTGCGGCCAGCTTACCACGCTCATAACCTCGGCACCGGGCCTAGATGTCATATTGCTGCTTAATGGGTGGGTCATGGTAAAGATGTCTGCAGGGAACTGATAAAAGTTGGTTTAAATTTTTTTTTTTTTTTGGAGACATTTTAAAGTGGCTCTCCGTTTCAAGGAACAAAATCACTTTAAGGCCCCATTCACATGACACATGTATTTTGTGGTCCACAAAATACGGATGACGTCCATGTTGCAACATTTTTATTTTTTGATTTTGCGGCCCCTTTAACCTCAAAATGCATATAGTCATGTGAATCTGCCCGAAGGCATTTGTGTGCACGAGCCCTAACAACTCTGGGATGTTCGCGGCTGTCATTTGTTTTTCCACGGGGAAATTTGCTTGGGGCCTCTAGGTGAAGCCGGCCGCACGCCGTTTGTATTTCTGAAATGTGGTTTGTACGCGCTAATGGCGGTGTTATAACTTATGTTCCTGGACTTCAGGTACAGGAAAGCATAGAGACAATCTTACTAATATGCCACAGCCTGCTCTAAAACATGGCATCCGAAAATGCATGGTGAAACTGCAGCCCCAGGACCATTGACAGTCCTGAGACTTGATTGTCTTGCCATTGGCCCGCTATTCCGGTGCACACGGTGGTCCTTAAAGTCAATGTCATCTGTCTAGTGTATGGACCTGCTGGATCTTCTAGGAGGCAGAAGTGCCCTCCGTGTGGGCTTATAGTGCACCAGGGTTGGAGCAACCGACTATTGTAGTCACTTATTGTAATAGAACATGATGTCGGTGGAAGTATGTGATGGAAGTAGATTAGTTCTCCATGAATCCTGGTTTTCTGTCAAATTAAAGCAGTGTTCCTGTTAGATCCACAGAATGGGGGATAACTGTTAGATTAGTGGGGGTCTTACAGCTGGGTCCCCCACTGATCATGAGAATGGGGAACCCGTACCACCTGTACGCCCCCCCCCCGAAATGTAAGGAGCTGCCTGTCGGGCGTGCGTGCCGCCACTCCATTCATTTCTATGGGAACTCCCAGAGAAATGGAGGCAGCGGCCACGCGCAAGTGCGTCCGTCAACTCCTTTCATTTCAGAGGGGGTACAGGTGGTACGGGTTCCCCATTCTCATGATCAGTGGGACCCCCTCTGATCTAAGAGTAAATCCAACCACAATACCCCTTTAATTAAATTAGTGGGAAAAGTCTGTGGCATCAAATAACAACCGTAACTCCAAATTTGCCTTCTACCCCAGGTCCTGAATCCATCCTTGACTAGGCAGTTCTACCATGAAGGGGTAAATGCACACGATCAGGATTGCGTGTGTACATGACCTTCACCGTAGGTCATGTACGTTGTATTCGATGAGAATTTTAAACTCTGACCCACCAACTCACACAGCATCTTATGTGTGGACAGGAAGTCTAATTCTCTATGTATTCCTATGGGAGCCTCACTTTCAGTCTCATAGGAATGAATAGAGCAGTTACTGACTTTCTGTCCTGGGTCAGTTGGAGGTCAGGGAGTTGGTCACATGACCCAGCTACAATAAGAAGAGAGGTTATTACTCACAATTACATTCTCTGATAAGAAGATGACATGCACCTTTCTAACAGGTCAGAGAATAAAAATTTTTTCGGGAGTTCTTCTTTAACTAAACAACTACGGTAGTCTGGTTTGTCATTCCCAGGATCTAGGAAATCTTCTGTTTTCTGGTTATTGTGGGTAGCAGTACTCTTCAGAATTGCGCAGACTAATCTGCTGATGGGGGCGTTTCCCTTGCGCTCATTCATACAACACATGTGCCCCTTTTTTTGACATTCCAATGAACATTTTTCTGAGCCTTTTTTTTTTTTTTAAGGCAGTCATTAGCTGCTGACTTCGCTTCCATCCGAGCGACTTTACTTTTCACCTCTCTTGACCTACTGCGGCTTTTCTGGTTTAAAACCGTTTTGTCTTGACGGCGGGGGCTGCGGCGCAGTATGTGCAAGCGCTTTTGTAGCAATCTCCGTGGCGTTTATTCTCCCAGCACTTGACTACATTTTTCTGTCTAGATGTAGTTAATGAAAAAACGAGCGGTCTGTGTTTCAGGGCTTCTGGTGTGCAGTCACTTTTAGATAATGAGTTTCTAAGGATTATGGGATTTGTCTGTGTATGGAATGCAGGCTTTTTTCTTTACCGTTCAGCAGGGCAGACATAAATGCTTAATATTTAACATGCTAACTCATCAGATTTGAATGTGCTCTTTTAATGGTATCCGACATAATTCCTACATTTTTGTCAGCCATGTCCAAGGATCTTGTCATGAAAGTCCGTGCACTGCACCCACGTACTCTGTAGTTTCTGCTTATTGGAAAGACGTTTGACATTAGGGGTTTAACGTGGTGGTTTATGAAGGCATCTAGTGCTACTTGGACTGGTTGTGTTTTTTGCTATGGTTTTTTCACATATAACAACGTGGCCGCATCATGTTATCCCAAACTTAAAGGGGTTATCCCATGACTAATGTAAAAAATGAAAATCAGACATCATATAGTACACGACAACCTCTTTCTAACAAAGCTAGAACCAGCCCTGTACCTCACCTGGATCCAGAGATCTCCCCATTCATTGCTCTGCTAGATTTATATAAAGTGGACGGCTCAAGGGGAGTGTCTTTTCTGCTGCAGCCAAGAGGGCGTGTCTCAGCTCTGCCTATCACAGCTGAAGGGGGCGTGTCCATGCTCTCCCTATCACAGCTCAGGAGGCAGTTGAAGGATGAAACTGAGCATGTGTGGGTCAAAGAAAAAGGAAAAAAACAAACAGCAGGTGGTACTATACAGATACATTTTATTGAATAACTCCGTGGCTATGCTAAATCTTTAATTACATGCAATTACAAAGGTATTCAGATCCAGGGTCTAGTTTGAAAACTGTAGAATATTTTTTCTGGGCCAACCCCTTTAAGGTAGTGTCATATTTTGTGGAAATAATGGGTTTGTGGATGGGATTTACTACTTTATTGCTAGTGGAAACCAATTAATTTTAAGGGGGTTTTCCAGGAATTAAAAAACAAAAGTGTAGAATTGGTCATAAGAAAAAAAAAAAATAAAATCCATCATTACTCACATTTCTAGTCACCTGCCACTGCCATTCTGATGCTGCTGCGGTCCCTTCTGTTCTCTGCTTCCTGGGCTTGGACTGACTGCTCAGCCAACCATTAGTCGTGGGCTGTCTAAGCAATTTCTTGTGGGCCAGGATGTAAAATGCAACAGGGCCAGAGCAGCATCAGTGGATCGGTGGGGTGAGTAATGATTATTTATTAAGGCGTTGTCTTGGTGTTTAATATTGATGACGCATGCTCAGGGTAGGTCATTAGTATTAAATTGTTGGGAGTCCTACACCTGACACATTTGCCAGTCAGCTGTTGGAGAAGGCCACAGCCTCCTTGTAGCTTACTAAGCACTCTGCCGTCCATTGGAGAATAGCTGTTGCTGGGTATTGCAGCCCGGGCCCATTCACTTGAATACGACTGAGCTGCACATAAGTCATGTGAGCAATGAACGTGACTACACTAGATTAGGAAGAGGCTGCAGCACTCACCGGAGCATCGTCACCTCTTCAGCCAGCTGATCAGTGGTTGTACCTGATCAAATATTGATGGTGTGTGGGGTTTTTTTTTTTTTGTTTTTAAAGGATACCAACTACCAAATTCTGATGTGTGAACCTGATCCAAAATGTTCTTCACTTATAATTCTTGGCCTTGTTTTGGCAGTTTTTTTTCCTGAAGTGCAGAATGTCATTGCAATAAACATGCTTCACTGCCAAGTGTTTGATTTGATCTGGTTTTAGTTTTTTCCCAGCATTTTTGGCAACTTTTGTGGTTTTTGACAGGCGTTTTTTGTGCTTTTTATGTAAAAAGGCAAGCCGCCTCCAGATGCTAGCTGTTGTATACAAGCTTTTATTTTTTCTGAAAGCGGTCTACAAAGGAAGTGACCAGAGGGGGGGTACATCATCTCCTCTTTAAAAACAGACAGCTAGCAAAAATAGCTACAAAAAGCATCCATTAAGATGAAGATTTTGGGAAAAAAAAGTAACAATAGATCAAAAAAAAAGGTCAACTCAGATCTGGTGAAAAATGCATGCGTTGTTACGGTGTTTCCAAGTAAATGCCATACCAAGTGTATGTATGAAGGAAGCCTTGAAGATGTCTTACTATACTTTTTCCTTATTTTTTAGAATCACCGGGCCGATCCCGAAGAATTATTCACAAAGCTAGAGCGTATTGGAAAGGGGTCCTTTGGAGAAGTGTTTAAAGGCATAGATAACCGGACGCAGCATGTGGTCGCTATCAAAATCATCGACCTGGAAGAAGCGGAGGATGAAATAGAAGATATACAGCAAGAAATAACCGTTCTCAGCCAGTGCGACAGCCCCTATGTGACAAAGTACTATGGATCTTATTTGAAGGTATGTCCGTTTTTTTTTTGTTTTTGTTTTTTTTTTCCGATCGACCAGCGCAACCGTGTGAAAAGGAGAACGGCTGCAAGGCCATTTTCTGACTGTAAAGCACAAATGGTTCGGTTTATCTTAGATTGTGTAATGCAACAATCAAAATGTGTTTCCATCTGGTACCGTTTAGTACATGAGGCCCGCTACCCCTGAACCGATCGCAGGGTCTTAGGTTAACTGGTCTCCTGTGCTCCACAAACATCACAGTGCTTGTACGCGGTTACTTTACCGTACAAACGTGTTAAAGGGGTATTCCGCTGTACAAGCCCCCTATTAAAAGTATGAAGTAGTGAAGTCTTTTCAGTAGTTTCCCACATAGTCACTCGCCACATATTGATCCAAAATGGGAATTTTGTTGCTCGCGGCCGGGAGTTACGACCCATAGTTATGTTAAAATCTCAGCGAAAGGTAAGAATAGACTGTCTGGATGGTGTATGTGATAGAAATCCTGCATATATGCGGCAGCCCGGGGGTCAGCAATCTCTGGCCCTCCAGCTGTTGTGAAACTACAAATCCCAGCATGCTCCATTCACATCTATAGAATTTCTGAGAACAACCAAGCAAGTGTGCACGCTGGGAGTCGTAGTCTTACCACAGCCAGAGTGCCGAAGGTTGCTGAACCCTGCGGTGACGTGACTCAGTAGGTAAAATTGAGTCCGTCCACTACAGAAAGCGTGGGTGGAATTTTGTCAGTGTGTGTCATACGAACCGTATGTATGTACAGAATACAGAAAAATACAGTAAATATCCACCACCACACGCAGAAACTACTGCTATAGCCCTGCTTCTGACTCAAAACTATGGGAGTCAATTATCAAACTGGTGGAAACTAGAACTGGCTTAGTTGCCCATAGCAACCAATCAGATTCCACCTTTCTTTTTGGACAGCTCCTTTGGAAAGTGAAAAGAGAAATCTGATTGGTTGCTATGGGAAACTGAGCCAGTTCTACTTTACACCAGTCTGATAAATGACCCCCCTATGTCTGTTAAATAAAAACGACTGTAACAGCAAGGGGGACACATTAGAAAGGAATAGAACATTGTGAAAAGCAGATGCTTTTTTTTAACAGAAACTGAGCTATTCCTGGGGAGTTTCAGAGTTAAACAAAAACTTGGGCAACCCCTGTAAATGTGGTAAGATTAACAAATATACCAATACTCGCCCCTTCACTCCCACGCTGCTGATGTCCTCTTCGTGGCTCAAATGGTGGCGTGCCGTGCATACAGGTTACCCACTGCAGCCAGGAGGACTGGAGCGCAGCGCTGGAAGAAGCAGCAGAGAAAAGGAGCGAGTGGTGACTCCATTTTACCACATCTTCTGCCATTGCCTGAGGTTTTATTTAACTTGGGCATCCCCTTTATCAGGGAAAAATGACACTTGAACTGGAAAGGGTATTCAATCAATGAATATTAGTAGCACATACCATTAATGTGTCATTGATTATAGTTTGAAGGTCTGGCCACACATCATGGCTGCACCTTAGTTGGGTCATATTAACTGATTGGAACCAATGTTTTTTTGCTGTTCATTGTTAATGGCTGCCCTGTAACTCACAAAACCGTGCGGTCATTAACAGTGAAGACGAAATGAGCAAATCGGTTAATGATTCCCCCTGCAGCGTGTACTGCTGCACCCCAACCATGCCTCACCAGCACTGGGTAACCTTACAGACCGATGCATTTCTGACCATCATTAACCCCCTAACTGTTTTGCCCAAGTCCAGCTCCAGCAGTGTGAAAAGTAGCTAACTGGAGGTGGGAGGGCTGCTTTAGATGCTGCGATCTCCTGAATGGTAGCAGGTAGAAACATGCAACTGGTATTGTTTGAAAGCTGACATTCCAGGCCAAAATGACAGCTAAAGTCCAAGCAACAGAGGAGAAATCACTGTTCGTAATCAAGTCGGGAATAGTTGCAGGTAAAACCTGTTTATTAATTTCAGTTTCATTCATGGCATCCTGATTTCTATCAGTGATATCTTACCCTGTCCTAAACATATTGCTGTCATTTTGGTATTGTCTGAAAGCTTTCAAACAAGACCAGTTGCATGTTTCTAACTGCCACCATTCAGAAGGATGCAATTCGCCGATGTCTCCCGCATGTAAGGGGTATACAGCATGACTGGGAATTCCTGATGATATATAGCTTTAATTGCTTGCAGGCACATCAAGAACAAGAGGAAACTCTTCCTGTGAGCTGCACAGTATTGATCATCGGGATCACTTGAATTTTAATACTAAAGTTGGATTTAGATGCACCAATAATCACCCAGTTTATCGGGAAGAACCTTTCCTGCGAATAGTCGTTCCCGATCATCTGCCGATCGCCCAATGAACTAGCGAAACACTCGTTCATCAGGTGATCCTGTAGCTTGTGTACGCACTGAAGATCATGGCTTCTGAGCAGCAGATAGTGTGCTTTAAACAGCAGTCTGCTGCTCAGAAGCAATGTGTCTGTATGAGGACGAGGGATTGCTATAGTGATCCCCCATTCTCATACAGTGAAGGAGACCGCCGCATGTAAATGTGGAGATCTCCTTCACTGAATGAGCAGGAGCGCTTCCTTCCCTACCATCAGCCGCCCAGTTGGCCCGTTTAAATCCACCTTTAAACATATATTAACATGGTAGGAGCTGATTATCACTTTTTGGCCATCAGGCTTTGGCTTTGAAATGTATATTCTTGGCTTTAAGCTGGGTTCACATAAGTGGCATGCTGATCAGACACAAATCCCGGCTGTCTGGTGGACCAAAAACCATTTCATGCAACAGTTTGTTTTGAAAAAACCCTGCATTTATGCCATAAATGCTTCTGGATCTCCACTGCTTCCTATTATAGTCAATGGGGATCCAGTGGTACACGGCTGTATCCGACAATGCAAGATACGGTGAGCCCTGGTAACCTGATCCTCAGCCGGATCTGATCTAGTGGTCCCAAACACTACTGTGAATGTAGCCTCCGGTCCAAATATTGTCCCGTTCTGTACAAATCCCAACATGGTCGTGTTTAACATGGTCTTCATCATTGTCGAGTTTTCTGGGTTTGTTACCCAGGATAGGAGGCCTTCTACGTGGACTGTCTGTCCTAGTGGTCCCTAACCCAAAGGAATCGATTAGTTTCCATCGCACTTTACTAAACTGATTTGCGTCGTGGGTTTGGTGGTCGTAAACGGTTACAAAGATGCAGTGGCGGATCTGACGTACCACAGGCGTCATCTAAAACTGACCCCGCTATGAGACACAAAAAAATAGAGCTTTTTATTCTTCCCGTCAAAAACTAAATCTGTGACTGAGGCTCTTAATGGACACTGCCCAAACTACAAGCCCAATCTGCTCCATACCCCATCACTATAGGCCTGTATTACTGAGTGCCCTCCTTTTTACTCTCTGGGTTTGAGGTTTTATGAGTTAGTTCTATAGTGTGTGTGAATAAAATGAAAACTAGTGCAGACTAAGCTCGTGTCTGGTTTGTGGCCACCTCACGGTTAGTTCAGAAATGACTGGATTATCAACCATCTCCACTATCATTTGTAATGGGCAGTCTGCACGACTGGATTTCTCGCGATGACTAATGTTGAAATTGCTGAAATAGTCCTCCTGTCTCACGTACTTCAATTAATCATGAGGGAGGTCGGGCACTTGGCAGTTCACAGCCCATATGCTAGGTGCGAAGTATTAGAACATCAGGAACTTTTGCAGGGGTTTGCCAGACAGTAAAAAATAAAGGAGTTTTCTGACTTTTTTTCTTTACCTATCTTCTGGTTTGGTCATCAGTATCTAATCGGAGGGGGTCTTATACACAGCTGTTTCAGGAGACCACCACCTCGCAGCGCTCTACATTGGATAGCGACTGTGCTTGGTATTGCGCTCTGCCCCATGAACGTGAAGGCCATGGCACTCGCAGGAGAGCCTTGGCCTTCCCAAAAAACAGATCAACAAGGGTCCCGGGTGTCGGACCCCTCCTACCAGATACTGATGACCAATCCAGAGGATAGCTCATCAGTGTAAAAGTCACAATGGCTTAAATTAAAACCAAAAAGTGCCTGTCCCTTTTTGCGCCTTTTACAACGCTTTTTTTTTTTTTTGCAGAGCAGGACATACGGATGCGGACAGCATGTGGTGTGCTGTCTAAGGCCCCATTCACACGACCGTATGTACATTTCCGCATCTTGTCCACAATTTTTCGGATAAAATGCGGAACATACGGACCCGTTCATTTTTCCATAGGAGAAAAAAAATGCGGAATGCACACCGTGTACATTCCGCATCCGTATATTACGGAAGTTCTCCCGCAAAAAATATAAAGCATGTCCTATACTTGTCCGCACACACAGACAAGTATAGGCATTTTGAATGGGGCGCCCGGCGTGTGTTCCAAGCGGCCCCCTGCAAATATACGGTCGTGTGAATGGAGCCTAAATCGCATGCGGACCAAAAATAGGGTCCTGTGAATGGGGTCTTATGCTGCAGAGTTTGTGAAATTCACCCTTTGCAATACGTAGATCCTTGTTCCCCCAGATCCTGGTTTAATGGGGTTATCCAGTAATAAATATTCTTGACAATCCAGAAAACATTTTGTCCGTCTGCCAGTTTAAAGAACTGGTACAGCCAATATGGCGTAGTATATGTGGATGTGTGCTAAAATGATCGTTCACCAGGCTGTTGAATGAATGAGTCTCAGGCGGGAAGTGTGCACCATTTACTTTAATGGGACCGTGTGCTATACAAGTGCTTGTTGTGAACACAGAGCTAAATCATTCATAGACGACCTGATTCTTGGCCAGGCTTTCGTGCACAGCAACAAACTCATGTCTTGGACCAACACATGGGGCCTCGGGGCTGGAGCCCTGCTGCCTCTTTCCCAGAGCGGATCGCATGTTTGTTGGGAAGCCAGTGCTAAATCAAACCATTCAGTGAGCCTACAGGTGGGAATGAGGACCTACTGGAAGGTGAAGTTAAGATACCATTTTCCTGTAATAAATACATTGTTTTCTATGTTCTCCTGTACTACTGATTTGATTATAAAATACCTAATAAACACGGTAGACTTTATTCAGACATGCTCTCTCGTGCAAATGGAAGTGACTAAGCAAAGAGGCCAGTGGTGAGGAGATTGAAGTCCAGGCATCCTCTACAGCAGGGGTCAGCAACCTCCGGCACTCCAGCTGCTGTGAAACTACAACTCCCAGCATGCCCTATTCACGTCTATACGAGTTCCAGGAACAGCTGAGCAAGTGTGCATGCTGGGAGTTGTGGTTTCATAACAGCTGGAGTGGTTACTGATCCCTGCTCTACAGAATACAGGTCACTGTAACAGCAGCCTGTATTGTGCTATGATGTCATGCAGGGTCTTACATCTGACATATTACAGGGGTTCATGAAAGGATCTCCTCCGCTTGTCTGGCCTACTTTGTATGTGATGAGATGGAAATGTCCTGATGACATCTCTTCTGGGTTCACACATGAAAGTGGGTGGCATCTCATACATAACAAATGACATTAATGTAAAATCTGGTGCCGGCAGGTAAACGGGCGTCAGCCCTGACTCACATTAGATGTCAGAGAATGATAGGTGCACTCAACTGTGTTTTTCTTTCTCTAGGGCACCAAACTATGGATTATTATGGAGTACCTAGGAGGAGGCTCGGCGTTAGACTTGGTGAGTGACAAGAAATCAGTTCCCCATTGTTAAATGTATTTCCATAAGTAATTATCTGTTCCAGCTACTCTCTTCAGCGGCAATTATATAACAGCGGTGTTAAAGGGGTTGTCATCTCACACACTGGTGGTATATCACTAGGATATAGGTGCGGCTCCCACCTCTGGAAAGGGGCCGCCCTAGAGAAGAAGAGCACGCTGCGCATGTGCAACATGTTTTCCATTCACTTCTATGGGAGTTGTGAAAATTGCAGAGCAAGCGTAGTGAATGGAGAACGCAGTACACGGCCTCTTCTCCAGTCACCTCTATAGGGCTGCCGGAAATTGTGTGGCTATTTGCGGAACTGTTAATGGTAGGTGACCATGCATTCGCGGGGTCTCTCCTTTATTTTGTAGGGGCCACTTCTGGAGATGGGTGCGGGTCTTCTTCTTTGCTGGAACCTGCTGGCTGGTAGTATGCAGTGGCTCCTGCTTATTTCCTACCCCCACCATAGCTCTGCAGTAGTGCGTCATGTGCGATGTGTAGATGCCTTGTCAATGGCTAGGGCTGTTATTGTATACTCCACATAGACGTGTGCGGGTACCAGCGTTTTTGGTTAATACGAATCCTCTTTTGTTTTCTTTGTACTCTAATTTTGGGTTAGTTTGAAAGTCATCATGATAACTGAATTGGATGGATTCCTCCTCCAAGCGCACAGTGATTTATCTGCCGCTGTATTTAAAGGGGTTCTCCGTGAATTAAGAAAATAAAAATATGTAAATATTACTTTGTTCTAAATATATTCCCAAATACCTTTCATAAGTTATAATGGCTCGTTTTGTCTGGGGAGCAATCATTAGGAGAAACAAAATGGCCGCCGTCCTGTTAGTATACACGTTACGACAAGTTACTTCACAACACTAAGGTAAAGAGCTGCTTCAATCTTCTCTCTGCTCGTCAGGGATTATGATCCTGACTATAGTTTAATATGATATTTAGCTGAATTTCTGTGGGAATGGAGTTCATGAGGAGACATGAAGTACAGAGAGGACGATCAGGACAGACTGTGGTAATGGAGACTGCATACAAGAACTACTGCTCAATAGCCACATCTGCTCATGAACTCAATTCCTACAGAGATTTAGCTACAGATCAGCTGTATTCAGGAAAATAACCCCTGACAAGCAGAGCAGAGAGAAGGATGAGGCAGCTCTTTAGCTCAGTGTGAAGTAACTTGTCCTCCTGTGTGATTAGGACAGGTTTTGTGAGTACTAATAGAACGACGGCCATTTTATTTCTCCTAAAGACTGCACCCTGGACAAAACAAGCTATTATAACTAAAGGAAGGTATTTGTGAATATATTTAAAATTAAGTAATATTTAAGTATTTTAATTTTCTTAATTCCCGGAGAACACCTTTAAGCAGTTCAGAGTAAACTTTGGTTTCTCATCAGATTCTACAAAATAGTGGGTGCTGAGTGGGATATTTTTCAATGTACAGTATATAAGGCTACTTTCACACTAGCGTTTTAAAATTCCGGTATTGAGTTCCGTCATAGGGGCTCAATACCGGAATAAAACGCTTCAGTTTTGTCCCCATTCATTGTCAATGGGGACAAAACTGAACTGAAGACAACGGAATGATCCTAGAAGCAACATGCTGCGGTTTTCTCTCCGGTCCAGGCATCCGCACCAAGACGGATCCGGAATGACCCCCAATGCAAGTCAATGGGGACGGATCCGTTTGGTGTGGACACACCAGTAATCCGGATCTGTCCTCCATTGATTTGCAATGGGGGGTCATTCCGGATCCGGCTACAGAGCTAGAGACGCACGCACACATACACACACACATACACACACACACACACATACTCCAGGGACGCCGGCAGCAGGTCTTCACGCGCCTCCTGCGCGCAGCTATGACGTTTCCCCACTGCGCCCAGCAGAGGGCGCTGTGGGGAATCGTCATCACTGTGCTCAGGAGGCGCGTGAAGACGTTCTGCCGGTGTCCCTGGAGTATGTATGTATGTGTGTATGTATGTATGTCTGTGTCTTGTTCCATGTTATCATGTGTGGGGCCGGAGCGCTGCTCTAGCTCCACACATGTATCAGCGTTAGCACGGATCCGTTGGCACCCTTTAGGTGCCGGATCCGTGCTAACGCTAGTGTGAAAGAGGCCTAATCCAGAAAACTGAGACCACCAACCCCCCCTACCAAAAATGACCAGGCCACTTGTGGGTTTTAAAGCCACACTACCGCTTGTGCACTTTGTTTACTACCGCCGCTCAGAGCAATTCATGGTAGTACCAGCCACAGCACATGGATGTGAACAGTGCCTTGGCCACTGCCATCTGACTATTTTGCAGCAAAGTCATGTGGCCCAGCAAATCTAGATTAAGGCAAAGCTTGAGTCTGGAGTAGTCCTTGTCAGGATGGCAGTTCTGCATACCTCTGTTAGGCCCAGTTCACACGGCAGTTTGTGCTGCTGGAATTTTGATGCTAACACTGTGCCAAAATTCTGGTGGGCGACACATGGTGTCCACCTTCAATTGTTTTCAATGGGAGGCAGTGCTGCCATTCACGACCAGGCCAAGAAGGGACATGTCCCTTTTTGGTGCAGTGTCTGGATGAACACCACTGGAAGCCAAGGCAGGTGTCCTATTGTGGTCCATTCAATAGTGCTGATCAGTGCTATCCAGAGTGAAAAACTGTGCAGTGGTTTCTGCCACAGGGTATGCGTTGGATCTAGCAGAGGCAAAATCCGTCGTGTGAACATAGCCTTAGGGACGATACGCTATCTAGCATTAGTGAGTTTGTGGAATAGGTGCCACAACGCCAACACAAGTCTATCATGAACCCAGATACCGCTGTTCATATAGAGGCACCACCTGCAAATAAATACCTGTATGTATGATGGATAAAAATCTCAGACAAGCCCTACTATAGCCTAAAATATATATTTTTAGGCTCCCTTTTCTGCAGTGCTGGTCCAGTCCTCCTTCTGCTGCTTGTTCATCTGCAGCGGGGACGTGGAGAAATTTCATTAACTGACTTGCTGCAACACTACCCTCCTGTTCCAGTACCAGGCTCAAATCAAGAGGGCCCGAGCGTGACTGCACCTCAGCACTGCCTGTTCCTGTGTCGGTGCGTGTGTACAAAGTGTTCTCTGCTGTATACAGCGCGCTCCCATACTGCTCAGTAATTATGTCCTACTCTACCTCCACTGGGAATAGTGCTGCCTGATGGCTCCCTTGGAAGCTGTTATGACAACCATATTGGTTATCACCTGGCTTTCGAAGAAACCTGTGAGTTCACAGCAACACCCAGCTGGCTGAAAGTGTTTAAAATAAAGTGGACGTGTAGAGCTGCCGATTCATTTTTGCACTACACGTGGTCCGTAATGCATCTTGACATTGTAGATCGTTGGCTGGTAGCGGACCATACACCCTACACTGTTCAAGCGGTTGTTTCCCTCCTACGCAGGTTTTTATGTTAATTTTGGAGGATTATTTCAGATGGTTTGGTTTCAGTATTGTCCTGCAGTATTTGGAAGAGTAGGTTAAAGGGGTTGTGGAAGAATTTGGGGGGGAGGTGGCACAGCGCAGTAACAAGTAATGCTGCTCCCATCGCTGAGGTGCGCGGCGGAGCGACCCATGGTACCGTTCTATTCCTCCAGGATCACGGCTTTGTAGACGTGTAATGGTGTCATTCACATAACGTCCATCACTGATCAGGCTTCATTCTATAGTTCTGAATTTCCTAAATGACGTTCCTCTTCCAGCCTGTCTGGTCATGCTGCCCCCATGAGTGCGGTCACACTGAGATGTTCCGGCCTCTGCTGAATTGTTTGGTGTCCCTGCATCTTAATGCATCTTGACTTGATTTAGTGTTACCTGTAAAACCTGCCGCCTCATTGTGCTTTTATGCAAATGTTAACCAGACGTCCAAGCTTGACATTAGGAATAAGTGAATAATCTGTATCACTGTAATGAAAGGAGCGTCTGCATACCGCCTGATGTGAGTTACTGTGAAACCATTAAGGCTTGGATCGCCTGACACTTCATTTTTGCATACCGTAAAGTCTGATTTAGATGCTCAGATCCAGCAGCAGATTGTTGGGAAGGAAGCGCTCCTTCCTGATAGTCGGATGCGCGTTCAGTGAAGGAGACCTCTGCATTTACATGAAGCGATCACCTCCACACTATGATGACTAGAGGTCGCTCGTTCCCATATAGCAGGGATGCCCAACCTGCGGCCCTCCAGCTGTTGCAAAACTACAACTCCCAGCATGCCCGGACTGCCTACAGCTATCAGCCTACAGCAGGGCATGATAGGAGTTGTAGTTTTGCAACAGCTAGAGGGATGCAGGTTGAGCATCCCTGCCATGTAGAATCAATGTTTCTGGGTGGAAGATGGCTGTTAAGACCACACGATGCCCAGCAGCGATGATTGATGTGCCCGCACGAACGAGAGGATCACCCCATGAATGAGCGGTTCCCTCGTTCATCAGGTAATCGGCGGCACATTTACATGGGCAGATTGTCGGGAACGAGCATTCACAGGAACATTTGTTCCCAGTAATGTGTCCGACAATCGGATCATGTAAATCAACCTTAACCCCATTCCCGACCAGCGCCATACTAGTACGGCACTGGCCGGGTCTTTAAAGATGGTGCCCACTTAATCCTGACCACGGCATCCGAGCACTCCCGGTGCTGCTCTGGTTCCCCTGTGCGGCGATCGGAGGAGCCTGAGCGTGTCTGCAGGAGCCCCTGTCTTTGTGAATGACAGGAGGCTGCTGCACAGTCTTTCCTATGGAGCCCTTGTGTGTAATAGGGCTCCATAGGAAACTAGCAGTTTTCTCATAGGCTCCAAGTGCATTGGATTCTATGAGAAGAGCAAACTAATGATTGCTAGTTATAGTTCCCTATGGCAGTGATTTTCAACCAGTGTGCCTCCAGCTGTTGCAAAACTACAACTCCCACCATGCCCTTCTGTAGGCTGATAGCTGTAGGCTGCCTGGGCATGATGGGAGTTGTAGTTTTGCAACAGCTGGAGGCACACTGGTTGAAAATCACTGCCCTATGGGAACTATAAAAAAAGTGTAAAATTAAATAAAGTTTAAAATTAATTAGTTAAAAAAAAAAAAAAAAATTCAAATCACCCCCTTTCCCCAAAATAAAAAAAAGAACTAAAAAAATACACATCATGGGTATCGCCATGTGCGAAAACACCCATACTATAAAAATAAAAATTTCTTCCCCATACGGCAAACAGTGAAACAGAAAAAAGCGTCAAAATGGCCGATTTGCTGTTTCTGGTTGCTTTATTTAAAAAAAAAAAAAAAAAAGACGACACAAAAAGTGATCAAAAAGCAATGCACATCCCAGAGTGGTATAAATGAAAAGTTCAGATCGCCCCACAAAAAATGAGCCCCCATACAGCTCCGTACACATAAATGGCAAAAAGTTATAGGGGTCAAAATATGGCGACGGAAAAAAAGATTTTTTTTCCAACTTTATAATTTTATCACTATCAAAACGCAAGAAAAACTATACACATAAGATATCGCTGGATTCGTACTGACCTGTAGAATGAGAGTAACTGGTCAGTTTTATTACACATCGAACATCGTAAATAAAAAAACGTAAAACACTGGCAGAATTGCTTATTTATTTATTTTTTTTGGCAATTTCATCCCATTTGGAATTTTTTTCCGCTTCCCACTACATCATGTGCAATATTAAATGGTGACGTTGGAAAGTACAACCTCTCCCGCACAAAACAAGCCCTCATGCAGCTCTGTGAACAGAAAAATAAAAAAGTTATGGCTCTGGGAAGGCAGGGAGCGCAAAACGAAAATGCAAAAACAAAAAGCCCTCCGGGGCCGAAAGGGTTAAGCCAAACTTCTGACCTTGACTTCATCAATGGCCTGTGTGTAGGTAATTACAGTAGTATAATGGTCACATCAGGCTTTTCATCAGTCTTGTAAATAATCCAGATACTTAATGGGAATCTATCACCAGGAAATTCACCAATAAACCAGGCACAATGTAAGGCTCCGCTGAACGTGACGATACCTTTCACTCAGCGATCCGTGCTTCGTGCTGGAGAACAAGTGCTGCCACACGTTGCAGCGTTTCTACGTTTTGGGTACAGCAAAGGGAATCTGTCACCATAAAAATGCAATGTAATGTGCTGTCATCATGTTATAGAGCAGGAGGAGCTGAGCAGATTATGTAGTTTTATGGGAAAATATTCAGTATAAATTGTATTTCATTCATTTCTTTCCCTGCTCATTTTGGACTGTGAAGTCCAGGAGGCGGTCCTATCAGTGATTGACAGGCTTCCCTCTATGACTGAGTATACACACATAGCTGTCAATCACTGATAGGACCGCCTCCTGGACTTCGGAGCAGGAATATAAATGAATGAAATACAATTTTTACTGAATATTTTCCCATAAAACTATATATCTCTCTGCTCCTCCTGCTCTATAACATACTGCCTGCAGCTCAGACCATGTTCAAAGTGACAGGTTCCCTTTAAGCAGTGGAAAAACAGACCAATATCGTGTATGGACCCTAAATCAATAGGTAAATGAGCAGTTAAAAAGAAACTAAACTCAAAAGATTGGCTTTGTCCTTAAAGGGGTTCTCCATGAATTAAGAAAATGAAAATACTTAAATGTTACTTCATTATAAATATATTCCCAAATATCTTTTATTAGTTATAATGGCTCGTTTTGTCTGGGGAGCAACCATTAGGAGAAATAAAATGGCCGCCGTCCTATTAATACACACAAAACCTGTCCTAATCACACAGGAGGACAAGTTACTTCACAGCACTGAGGTAAAGAGCCGAGTCATTCTCCTCTCTGCTCTGCTTGTCAGGGGTTATGATCCTGAATACAGGTGAATCTCTGTGGGAATAATGATGATGAGGAGACATGAGAGGTGGTGAGGATGTGACTGATGAGCAGCAGCACTTCTCTGCAGTCTCCATTACCGCCGTCTGTCCTCTCTGTACTTCATGTCTCTTCTTGAACTAAATTCCCCAGAGATATGGCTAAAGTTCTTATCTCTATTCATGATCATAATCCCTGACAAGCAGAGCAGAGAGGAGGATGAGGCAGCTCTTTACCTCAGTGCTGTGAAGTAACTTGTCCTCCTGTGTGATTAGGACAGGTTCTGTGTGAACTAATGGGACGGCGGCCATTTTGTTTCTCCTAATGATTGCCCCCTAGACAAAACGAGCCATTATAACTAATGTAAGGTATTTTGGAATATATTTATAATAAAGTAATATTTAAGTTTTTTTATTTTCTTAATTCCCGGAGAACCCCTTTAAGGCTCGGGCTACATGGCGACGTGTCACATGACAAAAGGAACAACTACATTGCGACATGTATGTCACACCAATGTGCGGCGCCATGGACTGTCATTACTATAAATGTCACACGACATACATGTCACAATATAGCTGTTCCCTTTTTGTGGCATATGACACGTCGCCGTGTAGCCCGAGCCTAAGAGATTAACAGTGAATTTCCAGGACGCAGACTCCCTTTAAATAGGACAGAAATATTTATATTGGACTACCTTATCTGAACAAAAACTTCTGAACAAAAATTTCTAAATTCCGTTGAGTAAATATTCAACATATAGAAGGATTGACCAACCCCCAGAAAAATGTTGAGCACAGGAAAGCTGTTTAAAACAAAAGGGACAAAAAAAAAACCCCACACTCCTTTTTGAAAGCCATTCCTTTCCACTGATGAAGCTCCCCTTTCAGCTCCATGCTCTCCCCAATGCACTGACTCCTAATGCCCCCTTCAGTGTTCACAATTAAGGCTGTGTTCACACCACGCTTTTGCTTTATAGTGACATTGGTCTCCATAGGGTTAAACTGTTAAAAAAAAAAAAAAAAAAAAAAAAATTTGGTTCCTCAAACCAAACGTGTGGGACAAAAACGTGATGTGAATAGCCCCTAACTTTACTTACAGAAGTGACATATCCCAGAGTAGCGATGGCTTCTGTGTGGTGATGGTTGTATTTTTGTGGTGCATTCTTTTTGTGCAAAAAACACCAACTCCAGGTGTTTCTAGGAAGCCTTCGGGAATTGTTAAAGGCATGAAAAAAACATTGTGTGTAAGCACTATTTGGCCAAAAAAGCACGTAAAACGAAGCACTTAGATTCCCAGCACCCATTAGATTTATTTATGGTTTTAACTTCATACAACCCCTTTAACAAAGGGTCTTGATAAAGGACCTAAAAAAAAGTATGTCTTAAAGGGGTTCTCCGGGAATTAAGAAAATGAAAATACCTAAATATTATTTATATTCCCAAATACCTTTCATTAGCTATATTGGTTTGTTTTGTCTGGGGAGCAATCATTAGGACAAATAAAATGGCCGCTGTCCTATTAGTTCACACAAAACCTGTCCTAATCACACAGCAGGACATGTTACTTCACTACACTGAGGTAAAGAGCTGCCTCATCCTCCTCGCTGCTCTGCTTGTCAGGAATTATGATCCTGAATACAAGCTGATAAGATTTTCAGCTGAATCTCTGAAGGAATGGAGTTCATTAGGAGACATGAAGTACAGAGAGGACAGACTGTGGTAATGGAGACTGCATACAAGTGCTGCTGCTCATTATCCACACCCTCGCCTCCTCTGTGTACTTAATGTCTCCTCATGAACTCCATTCCTACAGAGGTTCAGCTGAAGATCATATTTAAATGTATTCAGAATCATAATCCCTGACCAGTAGAGCAGAGAGGAGCTCTTTACCTTAGTGTTGTGAAGTAACTTGTCCTCTGTGTGATTAGGTCAGGTTTTGTGTGTACTAATAGGACAGCGGCCATTTTGTTTCTCCTAATGTTTCTCCCCAGACAAAATGAGCCATTATAACTAATGAAAGATATTTGGGAATATATTTATAATAAAGTAATATTTAAGTATTTTCATTTTTTTGGATTCCCGGAGAACCCCTTTGAGTTAGCCACAGATTGGGACCTTCTGCAGCATGGCGGGGATAGGATATGATGTGACATATAGTAATGTATGTCACACAACGGATCTTTTGGCAAATATTTTTTAGAAATTGGCCAACCCCTTTAAACGGATAAATAAAAATTATAAAGGGTATTTATCAGCAGATTTGTCCCTATGACACTGGCTGACCTGTTACATGTGCACTTGGCAGCTGAAGACATCTGTGTTGGCCACATGTTCATATGTGTCCGCAATGCTGAGAAAAATGAAGTTTCAATATATGCAAATGAGCCTCTAGGAGCAACGGGGGTGTTGCCCTTACACCTAGAGGCTCTGCTCTCTGTCGCTTCCTCTCCACTTGTGATCACATTTACACTGCCTGGTCCTGTCAAAGTGCAGAGTGTGCAGTGTTTGCAGAGAGAGCAGAGCCTCTAGGTGTAAGGGCAACACCCCCGTTGCATTTAAGGGTGCATTTACACAACCGTAACTTTGGATCCATTTATTTCAATGAAAAAAACATCGAACGTCTTCTCATCTTGTCCACAATTGCAGACTAGAATAGGCATTTTCTATATAGCGCCGGCTATGTGCGGAACATACATGACGGGTATCCGTATTTTGTAGATCTGCAATTTGCGCATCTCAAAACACTTGTGTGAATGCACCCTAAATATGCTGACAGATGACCTTTAAATTGACGGTAGTGACCTACATGAGTTTTGTGGTGACGTATGTTTTGACTGACATAAGGAATCCTCTACATGCCTTCCATGCTTAGCGCCTGCTCGTCTGGCGCCTATATGAATGGCGCATATGCTTGTTTATGAGGAAACACATATGTTCTCCTCGGTGTGGGGCTGGATCGGAGCGTATTGCTTGCAGCCCGTAGCAGAGCTCCGAGTGCTCTATGAATAGGAAACGTTGAGCACATGGAAGATGACACAAAGCAGCCTTTCATCGGCTTGTAATTTCCATACCTAAAAGAGCCTGACGGGCACAGAACATTAGTGGACTTGTTTGGTTGGAGGCACAGAAGGTCCCCTTACACCGTTCTTCCATCCAGATCCTGCCAGTTGCTTTTTTTAAGACTGGAAAGGAAACTAAATTAGGTTTATAGTTTGTTTGCTGGGTGCCTATTTCCATACGCCCGGCTCTCCGTACCTGGGGGACATAAAGGCTCTTTCACACCACGGCTCCTCTTTCCAGTGTGCAGAATTTTTTATTTTTTCAATGTGCGAGGCTGTAATTTCCTGCCTTGTACAGAAGACTTTGCTTTGGTCTAGCTCCGTCTCGGAGTACAAACATTCATTGAGGTCAGTGAAAGCCAAAGTACTGTGGCTGGCACACTTCATGCCAACTAAACCCAAACACTGGCAGCTTGTAGTACCTGGCGCTTGGCGTTCACAAAGCGGGGGTTGGGCTTTTAGTTTATTTTCTTTCCTATTATCTAAGATGTCACACTTAATGGGGTGATATAGAGCAGGAGGAGCTGAGCAGATTAATGTGTAGTTCTATGGGGAAAGATTCAGTAAAACCTATAATTTATACATTTAAAGGGGTTGTCCCACAAAACACATTCTACAGTTTTCAAGCCAGCACTTGGATCTGAATTATTTTGTAATTACATGTAATTAAAAATTTACCATAGCTCCTGAGTTATTCAATAAAATGTATCTGTATAGCGCCACCTGCTGCTTGACCTCTTATATTGTGATGGCTCAATGAGATGGCTGCACATGCTCAGTTTCATCCTTCATCTGCATGGGACACGCCCCCTTAGCTGCAGCAGACAAGACACTCCCCTTGAGCAGTCAGCTTGATATAAATCTAGCAGAGCAATGAATGGGGAGAGCTCTGGATCCATGTGAGGTACAGGGCTGGTTCTAGCTTTGTTAGAAAGAGGTTGTCATGTACTATATGATGTCTCATTTTAATTTTTTACGTTGGGATATCCCCTTTAAATTCCTGCTCATTCCAAGCTTTGAACTCCAGGAGGTGGTCCTATCAGTGATTGACAGCCTTCCAGCTCCAGTAGTGGCAAAAGTAGTTAACTGGAGTCGGAGGGCTGCTTTAGATGCTGTTACCTCCTGAATGGTAGCAGCTAGGAACATGCAACTGATCTTGTTTGGAAGCATTCCAAGCTTTCAGACAATACCAGAATGACAGTAATATGTTCAGAAGATATCACTGATAGAAATTGGGATTCTGTGAAAGTAAAAACAGGTTTTAAAGGGTTTCTCTCATCAGATTTAACCCTTTTAAACTTGCTGTCATTAGCAATGTGCTAATGTCAGCAGACCCTAACTGTGGTATTGTGTTTATTGGGGGCCCCCTTACTGTGATAATCTTACTTTTGTTATATGTAAATGAGCTTCTAGGAGCAGGGGGGACGTTGCCCCTGCTTCTAGAGGCTCCGTTTTCCTAACTCCTTCCACTCCCCGAGGACCTTGATTGACAGGGCCAGGCAGCGTTTGTGTCCTGCTGCCGTCCGTGTGTGTTGCACTGCGCATGTACAAGATTTCCCCAGCACACAGGGCTGGCCGGAGAAGACCCGCGCTGGCCCTGTCAATCAAGGACCTCGGGGCGTGGAAGGAGGTAGGAAAACGGAGCCTCTAGGAGCAGGGGCAACGCCCCCCTGCTCCTAGAGGCTCATTTACATATAACAAAAGTAAGATTATCACAGTAAGGGGACCCCCAATAAACATAATAATAACACAGGTTTAAAAGGGTTAAATCTGATGACAGAAACCCTTTAACCGCAATTATTCCTGACTTGATTTCTAACAGTGATTTCTCCTTTGTTGCTTGGACTTTAGCTGTTATTGGACTTGTATGAAAGCCTGGACTGTCGGCTTTCAAACAAGACCAGTTGCATGTTTCTAGCGGTTGCCATTCAGGAGAAGCATCTAAAGCAGCCCTTCCCCCTTCCGTTAGCTACTTTTCCCACTGCCGGAGCTGGACTCGGTCAAAACAGTTAGGTGGTTAAACTTCAGATCAGTCTGTTCAGCTCCTCCTGCTTAATACATGCTTCTGGCAGATTAGTTCTCATTTTTCTGATTCCCCATCGTCCTCATGCACACGACCGTACGTATTTTGTGGTCTGCAAATCGCAGGTACAGTGCATGTTGCATCCACGTTTTTTGCAGACCCCTTGACTTCAGTGGTTCCATGTGGTCCACTTTTTTGCAGCCAAGTAAGAGACATGTATTTCTGCAGAACGGACATACGGATGTGGAAAGTGCGTGGATCGTCCATGTGCTTTTTTGCATCCATATGGCCGTTCATCAAAATACGTACCATGAACTGATTGAAATCAACGGGTTCGCAAAAAAAAAAAAAATGTGGACAGCACACAGACCGCATTTGTGTTTTGCAAATCCAGAGCAAAACTGATCTGGTCATGGGCATAAGACCTTCACCTTGTACATATGTGACCCATAGAACAAACCTGTGGTTGCTTAGGGCTCCATTTCCAGAAGGTATCATCTGGTATCTCTATATGGCACGTGGCAGCAATGGCAAATATAGAATAAGGGCTGAATGATCCTAGAGGCGACCTGGATTTTTAACAAAGTAGGGAGATGACTTTTCCTACTCCATGGTCAGAAAATATATATGTGGGCCAAACCAAACTGAACCTGTAGAGCAGATATCTGCAACCTTCTGCACTCCAGCTGCTGTGAAACTACAACTCCCAGCATGCACACCTACTCGGCTGTTCTTGTAACTCCCATAGAAGTGAAAGTAGGATTCTGGGAGTTGTAGTTTCAGAACAGCTGGCGTGATGGAGGTTGCTGATCCCTGCTGTAGAGGATGTGAGACGCCTCTCGCATGGTAGGTGATTCAGTTTTGCCACAGTTTGACACCTCCCTGGGTATAAAATGAGAGTTCTTACCGGTAGACCCATAAAACAACCCTCCAAATATAATAAGATCAGAGTAAAGTCCAAGAAGCGATGTATTTATTAACCCCGCTCTTCCTTTTTGAGCCTATGAGGCATTTCTGTGCTGGTCTCTTAACCCATTGGAGCCCAGGGTGGCTGCATTTTGCTGGTATGCTGCCTCCTATGAATGCTGATCTAAGAGTTGCCATTCAAGAATCTGGGAATCCCTGTTGTCAACCATGGGATGTTTGAATAGCGGCCATCTTCTCACCCAGCTTTCCTAGAAGGCAAGAATGAGCAAAATCCTGTGAGTTTTTTTTTAGTTTCAGAGTTACCAGAAACCTTTTTTAGTACCCAGACAGCGAGGGACGGGAGCTGCTGCGCATGTGTGCACCTACTGTCCCGTCCACCAGAAAGGTCAGCGCTTTTTCCTATAGTGTGTACGCCTTGTATTAACCCTTTAAAGGGGTTATCCCATGACTAATATAAAAAATGAAAATTAAACATAATATAGTATGTGACAACCGCTTTCTAACAACGCTACAACCAGCCCCGGAACCTCACATGGATCCAGAGATCTCCCCATTCATTGCTCTGCTAGATTTATATCAAGCTGACAGCTCAAGGGGAGTGACTTTTCTGCTGCAGCTCAGGGGGCGTGTCCATACGCTCCCTATCACAGCTCAGGAGGCGTGTCCATGCTCTCCCTATCACAGCTCAGGAGGCAGTTTAAAGATGAAACTGAGCATGTGCGGCCATCTCAGTGAGCAGGTCAAAGAAATAAGAAAAAAAAAACAAACTGTAGGGTGGCGCTATATAGATACATTTTATTGAGTAACTCAGTGGCTATGCTAAATTTTTAATTACATGCAGTTACAAAAGTATTCAGATCCAGGTGCTGGTTTGAAAACCGTAGAATATTTTTTGTGGGACAACCACTTTAACTGGCTCTAGCAGCTGCACAGAATCCGGTGCTGTTTTTTGTCTTTCTTGTCCCCAACTCCCCTTTCCTATGTTCCCGAGCAGTCGGTACAGCTAGTTCTGGATTCTCATTTTTCAGCACATGCACTTTCATGATGATTCTCAGTGTGGAGTGAACCAGAGCTGTGACCCAGGACAATGTGTGTGGAGAGAATCCGAACTTTGCTTCATTTCCCTTTGAGAATTGCCGAGATCTGAAACTACCGACACAAACCGCTCGGGTGAGGGGCCCTAGTTCATGGCAGTCATTCTTGCAGAATGTGACAGGCTCTCTTAAAGAAATACTGCTAGGCTGGGGTCCTGCATTGCATGGATACGTGAACCCATCCTAAGGCCTCATGACCATACGTTCGATCAGTATCCCATCTGCAGTTTTTGCGGATTGGATGCGGATGCATTAATTTTTATAGGGCGAACAGTGTGCTGTCCGTATCCCTATGTCCGTTCTGTGGTCACACAAAAAAGATAGAACATGTCCTATTCTTGTATGTTTTGTGGACAAGGTTCGGACATTTCTAGAGGAGTTTGGAAAAAAAATGGAGACATGTGCACGGCCGGGATCCATGTTTTTCAGATCCGCAAAATGGATACGTTCGTGTGCGTGAGCCCTAATACTTACCTGTTGGGTGATGGCCGTTGACGCTTGTTCTGCTTTGTCAGTAGGCATCTGCTGTGGGTTACAAGCTGTATATAGTTCCAGTATATATTGTAACTAGACAGGCCTGTCAGAGGTCTGCTCCTTCAAACTTGCAGTGTATTTTTATTTTTTTATTTAGTAATTTCTTTTCTACTTTTTTGTCTTCTAGCTACGAGTAGGACCTTTTGATGAGTTCCAGATTGCGACCATGCTGAAAGAAATCTTGAAAGGTCTAGATTATCTGCACTCGGAGAATAAAATTCACAGGGACATCAAAGGTTGGGATTGTGTGATGTGTGTCCCCCCTGACTGCAGCCGGGCTGTATTCCATCCATCTCACGTTGTCTTGTGTCTTACAGCTGCTAACGTCCTGCTCTCAGAACAAGGCGACGTCAAGCTTGCTGACTTTGGCGTGGCCGGACAGCTGACTGATACGCAGATTAAAAGGAACACGTTTGTAGGCACTCCGTTCTGGATGGCACCTGAGGTTATACAGCAGTCTGCATACGACTCAAAGGTGAGAGCAGTTTCTCGTCGGCTCTCCCCTTCCTTTCATCGGTGTGAAGGAAATAAAATACAGTTCTGTCTATTGTGTCATCACTGAGTGTTTCCTTTCCAGGTAAAAATGGAGTTCACCGCTTAGGTCACTATACAGTTCTCCAGTATCTCAATTTTCTGTGCAAACTTTTTTTTTTTTTTTTTTTTTTTTTGAAATCTTAGTAACTCACTCCCCTCCATTTTTTTATGTGAAAGGGAGTCTCACGCCTGTGCTCCTCCTGGTTCCTTTGCAGGTCCAGGCAGATGACTATGCAGGGACCTGCACCTGTTAATCATGAAGTGCAAGGGGGTGGCAGAGGAGGTAGGAGGAGCAAGGGTGCACAGTGGCTTGAGCCTGCCCTCAGTGCACTTAATTTCTTATTTCCATGTGGATTAGGGCTCATGCACACGGCCGTAGTTTTGATCCGCATCCAGTCCAGGTTTTTTTTTTTTTTTCGTGTGTGGACCCATTCATCTCAGTGGGGCCATAAATGGTGTGGATTGCACACCCATGTGCTGTCTGTAAGTCCGTTCAGAGGCCCCGCAAAAAAATTGTCCTGTTCTTGTCTGTTTTGCCGACAAGGATAGGGCGTTTCTGCAGGAGAGAAAAAACATGGCGGCAAGGATCTGCGATTTGCAGACTGCAGAAACTGCTGCGGCCGTGTGCCCTTACAAGTGCTTTTTCTCCTGAAGGAAGCAATGGATCACAAAGTGAAAGGTATCATCACATTTGGCTGAACTAACCCTGTGCCTGGCTGTGTATTCCTGTGGACAGACTCCTTTTAAATTTTATTTTGTAAAACTATTCCTGTAAAGTTGGCTGTCGTGGGGATAGCGTGGTCTGGTGTGGTTGTAGTCCTTTGTATCAGGGATCAGCAGCCTTTGGCACTTCAGTTGTTGAAACTACAACTCCCAGCCTTCTCTGTTCACTTCTGCAGGAGTTCACAGGACCGTTCCGCTGGGAGTTGTAATTTCACGCAGCTGGAATACCGGATCTAATGGATCAGTCCCTGTTACATCAATAGCCTAATCTGCCATTAGACCGGTCATTTGCAGTCACGTGATTTGAATATGTTGTAGACTTGGAGTTAAAGGGGTTGTCCAGCCACTTGAAATGTGTTGCGCAGTGTTTGGCTGCAGAGTTCTCCTGCTTGTTTTGAGAGGATCTATGAAGTAGAGAGCATGGCAGAGGAGTAGTAGGAAATCGGTAAAGCTTCGTTCACATCACCGCTCAGCCGTTGCAGGAGAACAGAAAGGACGGGTTTGGGACATAACTGAGCCTAAGGACCCCATAGACTATAATGCGTTGCGTTAGGTTTGCGCTCAGAGGAAGATTTTAGAAGCGGAGACAAAAGTCCTGCATGGACTAATTTCGTCTCCTCTCCAAAATCTTTCTCTGAACGGAAACCTAACAGACCCTATTATAGTCTATGGGGTCCTTAGGCTCCAATCGGCTCAGATATCTGTCAAATCTGTTCTTTCCGTTCTCCTGCTGCTATAATGGAGCAAGAGAACTGAAAGACTTAGCAGTGATGTGAATGAAGCCTAAGATGAATAGAATTAAAGAACAAATTTGGCATGAGATAAAGGACCAATAAAGCAGTTTTAGATATAGGAGAAAAACAACATAAAGGACCACAAACATCTCCGTAACACAGACAAAAAACTATTTAAAAGGGGCAAACATCGCCTTAACACGGAGTAGGGTATGTGCCATAAGTAGACCCACCACCACACACACACAAATTTAATGACTGGATCACAAAATCTCTTAACATTATAAAAATGAGTCTGTCTGTCTGTTCTCTATGCATGACCAAACTACTGGACCGATTTTCACCAAATTCGGCACACAGGTACATCAGGTGTCCGGGAAGGTTTTACACCAGGTCTCGGCTCTCTAGGACGTAGCGTTTCCGAGATATTCCCAAGATATGACCTACATTAGCCAATATTAGCCTGGGAGCTTTGGTTTCAAACCTCAACTGCCATTCTCTGCACAGACACACACAGGGAGGGCAGGTTTCCATAACAACACAGCCAGGTAATTAGCAGCCAGCTGTGGAGCTCAGGTAACAACACAGCCATTTCTATTCACTGCTTTAAAGGGGCAGAGCGCTGTGGATGACACTGTTAAAGGGGTATTCTGGTTACCATAAATATAACTTATCTTTTAGACTAATTTTAGACTAAGACCGTTCAGTAGTAGTAAAAGATGTTTTCTTCCACTGCTACCCATTGCGTGTCCTCATAAATTACCATGGTATCGACCTGTAATTCAGGCCACCCTCAAAAGACGGACTTAAAAGCAACCCCCCCCCCCCAGGTCCTGCTAAACCACGCCCCCGGTCAGGTCACGCCCCCTCCCACTCCGCAGCCAATGGGGATTGAAAAAATGAAGGTAAAAATCAACTTATGTTAGATGCATTGACTTTCTCTCTGCAACGACACACAAACATTAAACGAAATAGATGAAATATACCCAGGCGAAGCCGGGTCCTGCTGCTAGTATATATATATATATATATATATATATATATATATATATATGTGTAAAAGTACCCGCAAACATACTCCAAATAATTCAGCAACCAAACATTTATGACATAAGATTGTAATACAAATATCACAGAAATGAATAAATAGAGGCAATTGAGTGCTGGTCCCACGCAAATTGCCACGATCCGCCGCTTCCTCAAGGGTAACCCAGAATTCTAGTGCCATGGTTTAACTAGACATATACCAGCTGAATGCAGTAAGATATTGTACAACACCTGTATAGAGTCTCAGAAGAAAGCGGCAGCATACACGATCGGCGTTCTACCAATGCTCCTCTGCACAAAGTCAGAGCCGTAGATGAGAGAAGACTGGTAGATTGATGGCGCCACCTATTAGTTGGAAGTATACAAAGCACTGCGCATGCTGTATAATAGAATGAATACACAAGCTGGTATATAAAAAGAAAATCTACAATTCATAATACAATACAGTAACGACAAAGTACAAACATATATATGACGAATGTGCCTAAAAGATCACACACAAATGGCCACTAAGTGAAATTTATAATATATCGGTCAGAAAATAGCACTACTTTTATAATTTTACACCATTCCGGGTGTTTTTTTTTTTGTTTTTTTTTTTGACAATTTAGTGGATAACCCCTTTAAGAGTTACACTGAAATGGGAGGAATTGATTGTGTCCTTCAGCAGAAGATGCAGCAAAGTTGCTCCAGGCATTTTAAGATTTCCCTTTGGACACTGGGAATTATACCCTGAGCGTTATAATAACGGGCGAGCAGCGTCTCCACTTGTTTTGATCACAGCTGAGGACATCACTGTAGGTGTGGACAGTGTGCCGACATATTATTCATCTGCTGAACGTTTCCTTACAGTGACCAAGATGGCTTATAAAGCCTGCTGTCCTGTAAATGGTTCACATAGCTGTATGAGGGCTTGTTTTTTTTTGTTTTTTTTGCAGGGCAAGTTGTACTTTCTAATGGCGCTATTTAATATGGCAGAGGATGTAGTGAGGAGCTGGAAAAGAAAAATTCTAATTGGTGCAGAATTGGAGAAATGCAATTCCACCACAGTTTTATGGGTTTTGCTTTTACCCGGTTCACTATGTAATAAAACTGACTTGTGCCTTTTTGTTCTCTAGGGCAGTATGAGAACAACGATACCACATGTGTATATATATTTTTTGTGTGTGTTTTAATGCTGAAAAAAAACTTTGGAAAAAAAGAACATATTTTTATTGCCTTATTCTGGCCCCAATAACTTTTTTATAGTTGTGTTTTTGTGGCGCGATCGGGAACACTAGTACCTGCTTCTAAAACTACCTAGGGCAGCGCTATAGACCGCCGATTTGTGCTGGTGACGTCACTGGGCTCACTGCTAGGTGGAAGTCTCTGCCTAGCACAGTGAGGAGAAGCCTAGTACGTCACCGGCAGTAAACAAACAGACCTTGCCCTGTGCAATGCCAGGCAAGGGGAGCATCGGAGCAAGGAAAATGCTCCAATCATATAGAGTAAAGAAGAGATTATATCCGGTTTCAGCTCAGACAACCCCTTTAATGTATAAAAAGAAAATCAATTGTCATATAGTACATGACAATCTCTTTCTAAAAACCAAGCACCAGCCCTGTACCTCACATGCATCTAGAGATCTCTCCATTCGTTGCTCTTATAATTTCAAGTTGGCAGCTCAGCAGGTCTGTCCTCTTGCTCAAGTTGAAGGGTGGAACTGAGCATGCTCGTCCACCTCTCTGAGGTGGACAGAGAACTTAGAAGCAGCACAAACAGCAGGTGGCGCTACACAGAGGGTTTTCATTGAATAATTCGGTAGCGATGATACATTTTTAATTACATGCAGTTACAAAAGTTTTCACATCCAGGTGCCGTTTTGAAAAATTTTGAATTTTTTTGTGGGACAACCCCATTAAATGAGACATTAAACCGCTTGGAAATTGGATTTGTTAAAAAAAAAAATCTACTTTGGGTCCAAAGCCCCCATGTGAGTGAAGTAAGGAATGGTATTATGACTGGAGGATCAGAATACACAGGGGTTGTCTGTAATCTCTTCCCATTCAGGACTATAGGTTTCCATAGGAGCTGTAGGCACAAAATGATGACTAATGAGGTTTCTGTAACTCCCATTGATGAAGCCATGGCCACGCAGTCATATCATCTCACCAGTGTGACAACACGTATGTGTTAAAGGAACCCTCAAAGTAAACCGAGCATACTTATAACTAGTGAAGGGTTTAAAGGGGGTGACATGTAATCCTGTGTAATGTACCCCGATCCCCCCTCAGGCTCTACGCTTGGCATAAGTGTTTGATCTTTGGAGAGCCTATAGGTCCTCCTTAAAGTACATTTTTAGAAACCCCTATTTTATATGACAAAATGTAAAATTTCCTCTAATATACTGATTCTACTCTCTAGCTTTTTGCTGTGCTTCTT
Source organism: Rhinella marina (assembly GCA_900303285.1). NCBI lineage: Eukaryota > Metazoa > Chordata > Amphibia > Anura > Bufonidae > Rhinella > Rhinella marina. The sequence continues at coordinate 155,173 of ONZH01014599.1, forward strand.
CCTGCGGGGTTTATTACTTCTATGTGCCTTGTATTATAAGACAGTGTTCTGCTGCGCTAGCTGGATTTCTCAGAGCAGCGTTGTGTATTGTCCCGGGATGATAAAAAGCTGAGCCGGTGATAAAAATACACCACTAAACAGCTAGAAAGATAATTGTAGGTATTAGGTGAAAGTGATGTCAGCCTTTACATATCAGTGATCGAAAGCAATCTCAAGACAAAACATTTAAAGGGACACAATCGCCAGCATAGTGCCCTTTGTGCAGTGGTCCCCAAGCTCTCTCTATCCGACTTTTGTAGAATTACAACTCCCATTATGCTGTGACGGGGCATTTATGATCTTTTTCTGCACTTTGCTTTGTTTTTGGTTTGTTTTTGTTTTTTTTTTAATTTTCCTTACCAACTTTTTTTTTTTTTTTTTATAATGGAATGTGGTTTGTGATCGGAGGAAGAGCTTTACTAGACCCCTCCAGTCCCTCTTTTTGCTTATACTGCAATTCATTACCTGTACCTTAGTTATGATGAAGGCCAGACACAAATGAGCAAGTTCAGTTCGAGAAACTCGCAACATGCGGTAGTGCGAGTCCCCGCTCTGACAGGATTAGAGATGAGCTCCATTTTTGCGTATTTGCGTACCCATTTTAAAATTCCTACGCTATTCATACGCATATTTTAATCTATACGCAAATGTGTACGAATAGCGCACAAATTCAATTCATACGCAATTTGTACGCATTTGCATATAGATTAAACTATGCGTATGAATAGCGTAGGAATTTTAAAATGCGTACGCAAAAATGGCACTCGAGCATGCTCGCTCATAGACAGGATCACACAGCATTACAATGATTTATAATGCTGTGTGACCCTGAGAGACCTGGAATGCATTGAATTACACTGACATAATGCGCATTCAAAAGAATCCATGTCTCGCAGGGACACACAGCATTATAAATCATTGTAAGAGCCGTATGGACGGGTCTTGGCTGTATACCATACTGACAGCTTGATACAGAATTTAGATTTTGATCCCCAAGTGGGACTGGGACTGTTGGGAGTGACGACAATCTAATACAGTGCTCAGCCGATCCCCAGAGCACTTCATTCTAGGAAGGGAAGGGTGTCCAGATGGCACAACAACCCCCTTAGAAGAACACGAATGCTGATATTTTATTGGTTTAGTGCTCGGGTCATGGGTGTCTCTTTACATACAGCGTATGCATATTATACATTGCATTTTGACTAAACTTGGACCTGTATCAATCTTTTGTATTTTAGGCTGACATTTGGTCTTTGGGAATCACTGCCATTGAATTAGCTAAAGGTGAACCACCCAACTCCGACATGCATCCGATGAGGGTCCTGTTTCTCATCCCTAAAAATAATCCACCCACATTAACAGGAGACTTCAGCAAACCTTTCAAAGAGTTCATTGATGCCTGCTTAAACAAAGATCCATCCTTTGTAAGTATTCCTCCTTTACTCAGAAGAGACGACATCTGATCTGTCAGTGCAGGTTTCTAGTTATGCTGCAGGTCCTCGTCAGTGCACTGTTCTTTTTCTTCTGCATGATTAGGTAATAGAAATAATACATTATATTAAGTAGATTATAGACGGGACCCTCAGCCAGCGAGACACTATCCCAGTGCAGTGTCTAAAACTGAAATCACTGTATATGAGGGTTTTTTCGAATCCTTTTAATTTTTTTTTTTTTATTAATACATAAGGTTTATGCCATTTTTATTTTATTTTTTTCCACCCTGTAAAATAAGTGGAGAAAATAGTATTTTTTTTTCACATTTTTAATAGTGCAGCTTAAAGGGACTCTGTCAGCTCTGAAACACCCTCCAAAATACAGTAAGTGGTGTATAGTGTAAGTGACGTCGAGTCTGGTTATGTAAGTTTTATCTTCATACTCACTTCCATTCTGACGCTGTGCTCCCACAAACCAGCAGTAAAATGCACTCAGTGGACTCCGGTGCTCACTCACATAATGGAGAGGACTCAAAGAATAGTCCACCCAATGTATTTTACTGCTGGTTTGTGGGAGTCAGCTGAAGATTAGCTGTTTGAGAAGGCATCAGTGCTCGCAGTACCGCCGCAGCTTTCCCTAGGCCAGTGACTACATGTTCATCAGCCACATGGCCTAGGTGCAGCTCAGCACCATTGAAGTGAATGGGACTGAGCGCAATACCAAGCACAGCCGCTATACAATGTACAGTGCTGTGATTGGTGAGCTTAGAGAAGGTCGTGGCGGCAGTGGTCTGTATACACAGCACTGATCAAGCTCATACAGCTGTGGGAAGGCAAGAAAAGTAAAAGACCATTTCTGCCTTCTCTGTGGGAGAAATGAGAAGAAAAGTAGCTGGTGCATTGGATTGGCCTGCAAGAGGGAAGTGTCATACAGTTACATTTCTGGATGGGCTGCTGCCTTCGTCAGGTCATGCATAATAGACATGTGCAGGCTACTTGCACACTTGCGTTTGCAGGATCCGTTTGTGAGATCCGTCCAGGCTCTCACAAACGGATCCGTCATGATAATACAACCGTCTGCATCCGTTCTGAACGGATCCGTTTGTATTATCTTTTACACAGCAAAGACGGATCCGTCTTGAACTCCATTGAAAGTCAATGGAGGATGGATCCGTTTTCTATTGAGTCAGACAAAACGGATCCGTCGCCATTGACTTACATTGTGAGCCTGTGACGGATCTCACAAACGGATCCTGCAAACGCAAGTGTGAAAGTAGCCTAACCGCTATTTAAACCACTCTTGTCCACAGTTGGTGGTGCACATAGGTGATTAGTATAAAATAGACACAAATAGTTTTAAAAAGTGGTAATTTTGCTTTGAAACATAAATATAGAGCAGGGATACTCACCCTGCAGCCCTCCAGCTGTTGTAAAACTACGACTCCCACCATGCCCTACTGTAGGCTAATAGCCGTCGGCTGTCCAGGCATGCTGGGAGTTGTAGTTTTGCAACAACTGTAGGGCTGCAGGTTGGGCATCCCTGATATAGAAGATCACTATATAAAGGATGTATAAGTCATGCGCTAGTACATCATGTACGGGTTCTGCTGTAGGACTGTATCTGTAACACTCCTTGGTTTCCATGACCCGGTGCACTTTGAGTCTCGGACGCGTTCAAGCATCTGGCATCCAAGGGAAATAAAATTGCTGCGTGGGACGGCAGGGAATGGTAGTTTTGCTATTTGTGACCGTTTTATTCTAATCATGTATCTGCTCCACCATCTGTGGAGAGGACTCTCTTGTTTAAATAGCAGTCACCTTCTCAAGTCTTTTATGCTTGACTTCACGAAGGGAGCGGTCCTCTCCAGAAACACATCATCTGGATAAAGAATTTCCTTCCGACACTTAATTCGAGAGTCCCTCTTGCAGTGCAGATCCGATTCACTTGGTTCCTTTTGTCTACTCTTGTGATTGCCGCAGTATTGGACTTACCTGCACACTGGTGACCCTCAGCAGTGAAGAGATTACATACTTTTATTAAAATTGTTCCTAATTTGTTGGTTGTCCGTGATTTTGGGATAAGTTGGCCACAAAAAATAAAAATTCCTGTTAGCAACCCTGGTCAGTGCTCTGCTAGATCAGTCGAGTGTTCAAGGGATTGTGCCAAGATATTAACTGTAAGGGCCCATTCACACAAAATATCGCGAAATAGATGCGGCCCCATTCACCTCTATGAGAGCGGGCAGCCGCTGCACGGAGCTGGCTCAGCATGAAAAAATAAAACATGTCCTATACTTGTCTGCAACAGCGGACAAGTATAGGCATCTTCAATGGGCCACCCGGCCGTGTGTTCTGAGCGTTGCGGAACACACGCCGGGCGGCGTCCCCGTTATTGCAGGTCCCCGTTATTGCAGGTCCCCGTTATTGCAGGTCCCCGTTATTGCAGGTCCCCGTTATTGCAGGTCCCCGTTATTGCAGGGCCGTCTGAATGGGGCCTGAGTAGGTGATGAGTGTGATGAGAGCTTATTCACACGACCCATAGAAGCTGCATGTCCTGTTTTGGGCAGTGTCTCACAGAATATGGACCTGGAGACCATTTTTTTTTCCAGTGGTTGTCAGTAGGGATGAGGGAATTGGCTTCGGCTCCCGCTTCGTACAGTATTAGAACAACGTTTTTTGCGAATCGACTTTGGATATTTCATCCCTAGTGGTCAGGTCTGTATCCTACCCAGACACATGGACCTCACTGCCATGTTAAAAATCGTACATTTTTTGCAGCCACGTTAGACCATTTTTAATATGGACGGATGCATAAACCCTAAATGCGGATGGAGCTGCGGTTGAACATGAGCGCTACCATTCCAGGGACTCGGGGACCTCCATTCTCATGATTGTTTGAGGTCCCGGCAGTCAGGGTTCAATAGATCACATTGCTTATTCTATCTCCTGGGGGTAAGGAGATTAATATCTTGGTACGAACCCTATAAGGCCCCTTTCACACGAGCGGGAGACTCGCATGTCTCCCGCAACGGATCTACAGGGCTGGACTCCGCACTGACAGGGATCGCATAGCATTATATGCGATCCCTGTCCGTGCCGAGTCCAGCCCTGTAGATGCGTTGCGGGAGACATGCGAGTCTCCCGCTCGTGTGAAAGGGGCCTAAGGCTTCTTTTAGAAACAACATACAGATGTGAACAGAGCTGTTATATAAAATGGATGACCTGAAAGAGAATATATAACTTACTAAAATTTGGCATTTTTTACCTTATGGATATTTTGATTACACTGATATTGCCGTTTCTCTGTCGTGTTGTGGCGGCCATAGTCACAATGGGAAGTATTCATATTGGTTGCGATACTTGAATTGGAATCATGTATTATTATTATTATTTACAATTTTTTTTTGGAGAGGGAGGAAGGATACCCCTGTAATTCCAGCCAGCCACATGTAAATCCTGTGTGTTTCATCTAATTAAACAGGTCCGGGACGCTTCAGTCTGTGTAGTTTGTGCGGTTTATCACCAGTGTAAAATAAAACCTGTCATGTTTTCTAGCGACCTACAGCCAAAGAACTTCTCAAGCACAAGTTTATTGTGAAAAATGCCAAGCGGACATCTTACCTGACAGAGTTGATTGACCGGTATAAACGATGGAAGGCCGAGGGGCACAGCGACTCCGAATCTGATGACTCCGATACGTAAGTATTCACTCACTGCATTGTGGACTGGTTCCAAATAGCATCAAAGTACTGGCATATAATATGTACTTAATAGACATACTATATATACGGTTGTGCGATGTCACACACCTTTAGGCATACACTTTCCGCTGCCTTTACCTTCCTCCTGTATGATTCCTGCCCACTAGTGCTTGGGTACAAACTGGGCCAGTACTGGAGAACTGGTTATAAGGGCTATGGGCAAAATGTAAACTGGAAAAGTAAGTTTGTAGAAGTTTCTGTAGGAGCCAAGCCATCTAAGTATGGTCCTTTATTCTTACAGGGAGCCCAGTAACAAGGAGAACAATACACATATTGAATGGAATTTCACCACCGTTCGGAAGAAACCCGATGCTAAGAAATTGCAGAATGGAACAGTAAGTGTCCACACTAATATGGTAAAAACAGGATGGCTAAACACAAGTTTTTTTGCCCCAAAAAAATAACACCTTGACTTTTTTGGAACATGAAATACAGCGGCTAGATGTTACTTGTTGATCAGTACGAAACAAAAAAAAAAAATGCCCTACAAACGTTATGGCATTGATTTATCAAGACCGGTGTGCGCTAGGTTTTTGAGACGCAGGCCTTGTCGTAAATTAAATGTCACCTCTGACAGTCCACGCCCCAGACTGAAATCTACTTCAGCTCATAGCTGACGTAAATGATGGTAAACGTGCCGGGCAAGATAGCTCTGCCCACATCCCACTAAATCTAGTCACAATGGCATCTAAAATGTTGCATATCGGGTTTTGTGACTTGACGACAAATCCGTGGCGGAATAATATCTCCCCATGTGTTTTTGTTTTTTGTTGTTTTTTTTTTCCCCTATTGTTTTAAAGGGGCTGTGCAGTGGAGTAATATTTTTATTCGAGATGAGCGAGCATGCTCGGGAGCAATTTTCGAGTAGTAGCGTACGCATTTTATAATATGTACGCTAATGCATATGCATCTTCTAATCTGTACACTAATGCGTACGCATCGTATAAATTTGTACGCTAATGCGTACAAATTACAAGATGCGTACGCAATAGCGTACAGATTAGAAGATGCGTACGCTACTACTCGAAAATTGCATGCTCGGTTATCTCTAATTTTTATCTATTCTCAGGATAGGTCATCAATATCAGATCAGCGGGGGACTCCGGCCATCACAGCCGATCAGCTTTTTGAAGGGATCGCTGCGCTTGTGCAAGCACTGCTTCCTCTTCAAAGTTTACTTCACTTTGTCTTCTTTGCTCCTCCCATTCAAGTGACTGAGATGAGCAGTTGTAAATTACACCGTTACAAGGGAGACTACATGCAGGAAGCAGAGCGCGCAGGAGAGCCTCGACCCTCGGGTGTGCCAGGAGCTGGACTCCTGCCTATCTGATATTGATGATTTATCCTGATATTACTCCATCCTTTAAGACAATTTCCTTGTGTTTTTGGTCCCTGAGTTTTTTTTTTTTCAAATCATAGCAACCTCTGTGTGTTACCTTTTGCTATTTTTGTCCCCTAAAATAGCAAAAAGAAAAACTTGTTAAAAAAAGGCAGTTCAAGTTCATGATGGTTGTGTTTTTTTTTTTTTTTTTTTTTTTTTTTTTTTAAGCCAAAAGAAAAAAAATGGCTAACTTCTGGGCTTGTTTATTGTGAAAGTTTGTTTTTGTTCTTCTTCCAAACCCCATAAAAGACTTCGGCAGCAGGAAACTTGTGAAGCCTTGGAAATTATTTATTTTTAACTTTTTTCTGTTGGGGTTAATTCCCATTTATTGTTCCCATGTAGATCCCTGTTGACATCACATTTTCAGCATCCATTTGATGTGTTTTCAGGAAAAGCTCCTGCACTGTGGGATACATCATCTATAGCAGTGATGGCTAACCTCCGGCACTCCAGCTGTGGTGAAACTAGTTTTACCACAGTTGGAGCCCCGGGGCTTAGCCATCACTGGTCTATAGGCTCCCACAAATACCATGTGATATCTTTATTTTTAATATACACAGTATATTACACTATTCCATTTTTTTTTTTTTTTAATTTTTTTTCTTCTTCTTTCATCTTGGTATACGGGAAGAAAGAGGCCTAAATTGCACACTTTTGATCCGTTAGGTGATTGGATCCCTGTGGATACATTTAGGGGCACATTTATTAAGGCCGGTATTTTAGACACCGGTCTTAATAAAGCCCTATAGCTGGTGGAGGATCTGCCGAAGTAATGAAGAGGCGCATGCGAAACCGGCACCAGTTCTGAATATAAGACAGCTTCTGACCATTTTGTACACCTAAAACAGGCATGGTAAATGAGACTGGCCTGCCGTACCTTCTCCGCCACGCCCGCAATTTTAAACCTGGCATGAGCGAGGAGAAGTCGCAGATACCGGTGCTAACCGTTGCGCCACCATCTGCGCCTGAAATACGCCTAATATAGGCGTATTTCAGTATAATAGATGACCCCCTTAGTATGTAGCATTGAGCCCTATGGCTCAATGATTGGGGTCTTTGCCTTTAGAGCAGATGATTGTGGTTTCAAAACCCAGCAGAGACCATTTTAAAATAGTAATTACATTTCAATACACAGGTGTGTCCCAGACAGGGAAACATTGAATTTTAGCACAGAGCTCTATAGCGAAGTGGTGACTTTTCTTCAGTACATATACCGGGAGCTTTCCCTTTGTACTTTACAATAACCGTCGGTTCTTTTGGCAGAGCCATCACATGAACATAGCAGCTTATTATTTTTATTTTTCTTTTTTTTTTTGTTACTATTGCATTTCCTAACTTAAGTTCACAAATGCAGTTACAATTTTCCCTACCATTAGATACTTACTGGTACCTTACCCATAACCCCCTGCATGCTTCACTACATGCAATAGAAAGTTTGACCCACGTCCGTAAATGTCCATGATGTAAAATAATGGCTGGTCCCCCTACATACCACATGTACAAGGCAGTGACTATTCATACTGTATACTCTGTTCATGCTGTATGAATTTTTGTTTCAGGATCAAGATCTTGTGAAGACGCTGAGCTCCTTATCGGCAATAATAGCCCCCGTCTTTGCTGAGGTACGACTTCTTGGAGTCTTCTATTTCACATGTTATACATGGCAGTGATCCTGCTGTCAGGCATAATTTTTTTTTTTTTTTTTTTATAATATCTTGCAACAAGAGGCATTTTACCAGTCAGGTTTTATGAAATGTGCATTTATACCATCCTTACCTATATATGCACAGGATCCAGACTACAAAACATGCTGGTGCACATCAGTGCCCTTACAGGACTAGTCCTGAGCCCTCGTGTGGTTAGCCTGCACTAATTTTTGCACAACAATCCCATTCATTTCTATGGGATCACCACTACTCTGCTGTCCTTACCGCAATACATGTCGTGCGACCAGTGTCGTTGTGTAGCCGTACCCTTAATCCATGGGCAAATTTGCGGCAAAAGCTGCAACAGAAAATCCACCCCTTGTTGCCGTACCCTTAAAGAGGCTCTGTGACTACTTTTCAACCCATGTATTTATACACATAGGCATTTAGGTGCTTTATTTCTAACCCCAGACATACCTTCACGATTCATGTAGAAAATTAAGTTTTATAATTATGTAAATTAGTCTTCGGAGCACCGGGAGGCGTGCTCTTGCAGTCCGAGTACTGCATCTTCAACGCCTCTCTTCGGTGCAGCGCTGAAATCTCGCACCTGCGCACTCTGACCTGAGCCGGCGCATGCGCTATACGCTTGCAGTGCCGAACACTGCAAGCGCTTTCATTGTAGTGCGCAGGCGCGAGATTTCAGCGCTGGACCGAAGGGTCTAGCGCTGCCTATCATTCAATACAGGGGCGTGGTTAAAGGCTGCAGGGCGTGTTTTGGAGCCGGGAGGGCGTCGAAGATGCAGTGCTCGGACTGCAAGAGCCCGGTGCTCCGAAGACTAATTTACATAATCATAAAAGTTAATTTTCTACATGAATCTAAATGAATCACTGAAGGTATGTCTGGGGTTAGAAATAAAGCACCTTAATGCCTATGTGTATAAATACATGGGTTGAAAAGTAGTGACAGAGCCTCTTTAAGGGAAAGAAGCTGATATACTCCCCGTAGCTGCTGACTGATCTCTCTCTCTCTTTTGCAGCTTAAACAGCAAGACCGGAACAACACAGTGAGAAAAAATGCAATTGAAGAACTTGAAAAGAGTATGAACTTAGCTGAAGCAACTTATCCTGGAATTACTGACAAGATGGTAAAGAAACTTATGGAAAAATTCCAAAAGTGAGTATAGGAATATGTGTGGATATCAAGAAGCCTTGAAGGGATTGTCCATGCTTTTACTATTGATGACCTATCCTCAGGATAGAATGAGCAAGACCATACAACATGGGACCAACGGGAAAGACCATAGAACATAGCAGCAGACAAGAAGAGAGAAAAGAGATGGCCGTCTCTTCATACAGCTGATTGGCGGGGTGGTCGGACCCCCGTCGATCCGATATTGATGATCTATCCTGAGGATAGGTGATCAATAGTAAAAGCCTGGACAACCCCTTTAATGTATTGGAAGCATGGTGTGAAGTCTCACTCTGTATGTAGCAACTAGATTCACAGTTCAGTTACAGCTGAAAATGTCAGCAGTTCTTTCCGTATCATCATAGGTTTGTGTTACTTAGTGCCCTCTGGTGGAGATCTTTTTAAATGCAACTTTTTGAAGGAAAAAAATCGCAAGTGTTTCTTTATGCCACCTTCGCCACTTTTCCAAAAAGGGGCGTAGCAAGAGCAAGAAAGGGGCTTGGCCAACACAAGACAATTTTATAATTAATTATCATTAATTTGCAGCAGTTCTCTTTTGCAAATGAAGCCAAAAATCAACAGCAGCTCTGAGCTACCATAGAATTCTCTTGGATGTGTGGACTGCTGGAGGGTGCGCCTATTTTATGATGAGGCCTGAATTAGGCACATCCTCCGGCAGCGCAGAGGATATCAAGACCAGTGCAGAAAGCGCCAGTCTCGATAAATCTCCCTCTTGGCAGCTAATACTAGTCATCAGAATCGGCCATTAGGATGAATGCCCACATATATTGCAGACATTTCTGCTATTGAAAATCTGTTCTCTTCATGTAAATGTGGTTCTTTCTGCACCATGCACGTGATTTCCTGCAGTCTTCATTCAGATTAATGCGACAGCTGCAGAAATGTCTTTAATATGCAGTATTTGAATTCATCCTTAGGCTACTTTCACATCTGCGTCCTCAGGATCCGTTTGTGAGATCCGTCCCAGGGTCCCACAAACGCTCCTGAACTGATCAGTTTTCCCCTAATGCTTTCTGAATGGATAAGGATCCGTTCAGAATGCATCAGTTTGCCTCCGTTCCGTCTCCATTCCGCTCTGGAGACGGACACCAAAACGCTGCATGGAGACTGATCCGTCATGACTCCAATGCAAGTCAATGGGAGCGGATCCGTTTACTCATGCACAATAGTAAACTGATCCGTTCCCCATTGACTTTCAATGGGATTCGTTTTGCCTATGTAAAAGATAATGCAAATTGATCCGTTCTGAACGGATGCAGACGACTGCATTATCAGAACGGATGTGTTTGTGAGAGCCTGGACGGATCTCACAAACGGATCCTGAGGACGCAGATGTGAAAGTAGCCTTACAAGTGAATGGAGTGTGAAGACTCATCTTTTTTGGGTGTCTAAATGCTCCCTCTGACTGCATGAACGAAGAATACATGACCTGTATGCAAGGAGGTGGCTCCCAATGAAAAGAACCATTTCACTAGTGCTACCTCTTGGAAGTGGCTCTGTATGAGCAAAATCTTTCCAACAAGCCTTGGGATTTGACAAGGGAATATGGCCAAGGCAAATATTCTTATGTAGATGGCTTGCCCCTCATCAGTATGGAACAGGATTCTGGCTGGGTGCGATGCCTTGAATGCGGCTTAGGCAGGGTGCTGAATCTCCTTAGAGAGCAGTCCTATATGGAGACTTTTTGGCAATGCTCCATAGGAAACGAATATGCAAAGAGCTATCTCCCAAGGAAGAGAACCATCTCAGTAGTGCCTCCTCAGCTTTTGACTTACAGGGAGCCACTTCCAAGTGGTGCCGCCAGCGAGATGGTTCTCTTCTTTGGGAGATGCCTCTTTACATATTTGTTTCCTATGAAGCATTGCCAATAAGTCTCTGTACCATGGAGTACTTCCAATAAGTCCCCATACAGCACCCAGCCTAAGCCATGTCCAAGGCATCACACCCAGCCAGGATCCTACCTCATACTGATAAGGGGCAAGCTCCCTGAAACAGAGCAATATCTGGCTTGGCTGTATTCTTTTGTCAAATCCCAGTGCTTGTTGTAAAGTCAGATTTTGAGTCCTTCGGAGCCACCTCCAAGAGGTGATACTAGCCAGATTGTTCTCTTCCTTGGGAGACCCCTCTTTGCACATTAGTTTCCCATAGAGCATTGCCAATAAATCTCCATACAGGACTTCTCTCTAAGCTGCACAAAGGCCCGGTATTAACTACACACATTAATACACGTAACCATATTCCTTGTAGACTGCGGGTTCACCAATATAGTCTCCATATTGATACTGGTCCTTCTAGTTTAAGCTTTCTAACAATCCTTCACCTCTGTGGTCTTGAGCCTGTCATCTTTCACAATGTCAGATTGATTTTTTTTATTTTTTTTTTCAGGTTTTCTGTCAGTGACTCCTAAGTATCATGTTATGACCATGACATCGCTGTAAAAAGAAAAAAAAAAAACACCTGGGAGAGGGACACCCACCAAAAGTACTTCATGCCTGGCCGTGCTTAGCATTTTCAGCTCCTTGTGCCTTTTGGGTCTTCGCAAAACACATCCATGACCATGATTGACAATTTGGAAGGAAAACAAAGAAACTTTTTTTTTTTTTTCCTTTTTTTTTTTTTTTGTTATATATATTTTTGTTTTGTGATGGTGTAAATGGTTTTTATATTTTCTGGAAATTATTTTGTAAAGACTGAAGACTTTTACTACTTTAATCCTTTGTTGAATCCTCTACATGTTGATATGCTGTTTTTGCTGTTGGGTAACAGTTGCTAAGTTAGTAACCTGTGCAAGTGATGACAGTATGTTTGTGGTGGTTGTGTTGCACTGTACACTGAAATCTACTACTCCTCCTTTTTTTTCCTTTTTTGTATTTGTTGTATGACTTGACTTTTGCCATCTCTCTTGATGAGGTATAGGATGAGACGTGGCTGCACTGTGAAATGGAGCAATTCTGTTTCATGGAGGCACAATGGAGCTGCTACACTGCAGTGAACGAGCACTAGTCCATGCCGTAAAAAAAAAAACCCACCAATGGGCCGTAGAGTTTCCTAGAAATCCTTGTCATGGTCAGTTCTGTCTGCATTCCAGCCTTGGACCGAAATGCCAGAACATTCGGCACTTAAAACGTAGACTTCTCCTAAAAATGGTGGAGGTCGCCAGTTTAAGAATGCGGCCTTATAGGGTTATTCTCATCTTGTACAATGGGGTCATATAGCTAGGATATGCCCCCATTGTCTCATAGGTGCGGGTCCCACCGCTGGGACCCGCACCTATATCAGAACAGAGCCCCCAGAGTGAATGAGGGCGCATACGCAGCCGCCCTCCGTTCATTTCTATGGGGCCAGCAAAAATAGTCAGTCAGCTACATAGAAATCAATGGGAATGGTGGCCACGCATGCGCTGTACGCTCCCATTCATTTCTATGGGAGCAGCAGGGAAGCTGCGCCTGATGGTGGCCAGACCCCGGGAAACCTGGGGTCCTCCAGGCGCAGTGCTCCGCCCTCCGATATCGATATAGGTGCGGGTGCCAGAGGTGGGACCCGCACCTATAAGACAATCAGGGCATATCCTAGCTATATGCCCCCCATTGTCTAAGATGAGAATACTCCTTTATGTATCACTAAAGACCAGTGACCGTGCCACATACTTATGAGCTCAGCTTGTGTGTATCTGCATCAGTGACATCACTGGTCCATAGTTAGTTTTAGCCTCTTTTTCCATAAATATTGGCTTTTGCTTATAGTGAATCTCTACCTTTTATTCTGATTTTTTTTTTTCTTTTAGGTGTTAAACTCTGTATTGATTTCTTAACATATCTGTATGGTATTCAGAGCTTTGTTTTTCCTAAAACAGCTCCAAATCTTCTACATGTACATAGATTTAGAAGATGGCATGCTGCCTACCTGTAGCCTCCACTAGAGGGAGCTCAAGAGCTTACCGTGTCCTGTGTTAAAGGGGTTGTCCAAGATAATACATTTGGCTCAAGGCACCTAATGCTTTAAAACCCAAATTTATTATATATTTTTTTTCTCTTGCGCCATTCACTGCACTGTGGGTCCTTTTCTGTGGTGCTTACTTGTGGGTATACGGTACGTGACTGCTGCAGCCAATTACTGTCCTCAGTGGGCTCATGCCTTATAACTGCACTGCATTAGGTGGTGTTGAGCAAATGTATAATTAATATGGGCGACCCATTTAAAGGGTTCAGTTTATCAGTGTGCACTAAAGCTCCCTCTAGTGGTAGTTGCAGGTGGATAAAATGTAAATCTTTCTATGCAGAGCTTTTAGAGCACTGTACTGGGGGAAAAGGAGCTCTGAACAAAACGAAATTCACTGGTACAGAATTTTTCAACTAATTGAAAAGTGGTATTTAAGGGTGGACTTTCAATGTAAACAATGGCTGGTTCCACTGTGTGCACATTGCAGGTACATTTTAATAGTAAAAAGCTTAAAAAAAAAATACTGAAAAAAAAAATCACTGCACTGCTGAAATGGAGCAACTCTGTTGTGTATATGTCTGTGGTTGCTTGTAAGTGCAGTCTACTTACCTTTTCTATTCTTGCTGGAAATTCTCACATCCCTACTCAGAAAAGCTTCAAATCTGGATGTGAATCTGCTGCTCGGTATATATTTGGCTCCCCCCTCCACCACCCTCTAAGGGTGCCTTCATACATGGTGGAGTGCATCTGTAGATAAATCCACATAAATAATGGGTTCCTCATGTATTACAATGGAGTTTAAATTTGTCTACTCCAAGGCGGTGTCGACACAGCTAACTTTGGTTCCACGGGTGTCAGATGACCTAGGATCGCACTGCTGCCATTGAAATGAATGGGGTTGCAGTCTGACTTGCACATTGCCTTGACTGTGACTTCCCCCTCCCCTTCCCCCCCCTCCCCTTCCCCCCCCTCCCCTTCCCCCCCCTTCCCCTTCCCCTTCCCCCCCCTTCCCCAAAAAAAGAACAAACAAACCCATTTCTCCATCACCAAAAAGCGCCCAAAATCTGCCCGAACCTAAAAATACATGTGCTGATTTTTCTGCCACATATGAAAAGGGGTCTTCTGTCCTTATGACTAACATGGGTGGATATGGTTGCAGCTTTTGGATCACTAACTTTTTTTAATGCTGAATTTACAGGGCCCGATTCACCGGGTGAAATGTTATTTGGCGCTGACACCTTAATCGTTGTTCCTGGGCAGTAGATTGGGCCGAGTGATACAGTAGCCATTGCTCTTCCCCATACAATGGCTGTAAATGCAACTCTTCACCTACACCGCCGATTGTTGGGAAGGAACACTTCCTTCCCGATAATTGTAATTGTCTACTTGTCCACACAGTCGAGTGCACTTGAAGGATTAGGAGGTCCAAATTCTGACCCAGGTGTCTTCAGTGACATGTACACGAGTGAGAGAACCAGTAATTGAATGCATTTGGCGCACCGTAATTGTGGGGCAGCTATGCAGCAGCAGCATCGCAGGTAAATGGCGACTTGACGTAACAAGCTCCCACGTCCAAGGTCTTTCATGCAGCTTTTATTTTCTTCAAGGAGAAGTAAAGCAATACATTTTTTCATAAATTGCAAATAGACAGAGTATGTCTAACATTTAAATTTTTTTTTTTGCTACTAGAAGTTGCCTGCTTTGCATTGCAGCAGTGTGATGGTAGGCCTTTTTCTTTAGCTAGCGAGTTGACTCGATGAAAGAAAATAATGTAACTTAAATGCTAACGCAGGGAAAGTCCGGGCCTCCGAGTATCACTTGAAAACATAAAGGCCGCTCCGCCTGCACAGGCAAAGTACAGAGACAATGGTTTGCACCAGCATCCCCAAACATCAGATGTCCCATGTAATATATTCCATTTTGTTGGTTTTTTTTGTTCTTTTCCAGATCTTTCATGCATAACAGCACCATAATGTATTTATACTCCTGTGAAAGTGTATTTTAAATCTGTATTTACCATTTGAATATACCAGTAACTAAGTTATAGAGATTCTTTCAGACACGACCATGGAAAGACTTGATGGTTGGCAGTATAAAACAGGAAAAAAAAAACTCTTTTCAAACAGCGGGCAGAACTGTAAATGGAAGAATGGAAGTATATTTATGGTACTGCTTGATGGGGTGTTCTCTTCGTCATCCCATGTACATATATACATATATATATATATATTGCTTCCGCATGTACTTCAACGTTTGTTTCCTTGAAGGTGGTGTAATTATAATATTATATGTGGTTATAGTGCTACATTATAATATTATGATCTGTTAGTGTGCATTTTATGATTTGAGCCCAGATTTTTTTTTTTTTTTTTTATTTTGAAGGGGCTCATACCCACATGTGCCAGAGTCATTGGCCTGCCCCAGTCCTCCTGTGGTGTAGGGCCAGTCTCTCACGCACCGTACAGACTATCTGCCAAATCTATAAAATGTAACTGGTGCACGACCGGCACATTTTATCCAATTGCCATTGCAGTGTTTTTGGATTTTATACTGAACTAGACAGTGGTTGTTTAAGGGGATGTGACCGCCAGTATCTGATGCAAATGAGCATGCTGCAGTGTCAAGTAATTGTTTTATAGCTACCTGCGGGGAAGATAATGCTGGCAGCGTCCATACTGCTTTTGCTGTGAAGAACTGGCAGCTCAATGTCTTAATAGCCACATGGAAAGTGTTTTTTTTTTTCTTGCCAATTACGCCACGAGGCCTTGTCCTGCATTTTCAACCATGTAGCGTAAGCCTTATTCTGATCAGGTGCTGGGACCCATTGCCTTGTAGATATATATATTGGGTCAGGCTGCAATAGGACCATATGCAGTGTTTGATCTAAAGAATTTTTTTTTTTTCAGTGCATCAAAAATATGGCTGACGGCTACAGCACTACATGACTTGTGCACCAGTTTTCCACCACAACCCCAACTGATCAGATGCTCCTTGATGCAGAATTGAAAGCCCCCCCCCCTCCCCTCCCCCAAATGTAATTAATATGTATAGTAAAAATTGCTTCAAATTGCAGCATGCTTATTTCCACTGCAGGGTAGACAGATGCCCCCCTCCCCAACATAAATCCTTCTTTAAGGGGACACTTGAAATCATATTACTGGCTAATGCCAAGGAATGAGCAACATTTTCAGTGGTGCCTACACAATTGAGTTCACTTTTAATTTCCTTGTTCTTGGCTTTTAATTTTAAGGAACCATCTTCTTTTTGTTTTTTTGTTTGCTCTCTAACTAAACTCACTTCAAATTTATATCTTGAGAAAGTCTGAAAATAGTTTTTGAAAACAATGTTATCGTTAAAAAAAATAAAATATTTTTATAAATATATAAGCAGTAAAAGTTGTAAATATGGTCAATCAGAAAGCTTTATAAGAACTTCACAGATAGAAATAAAAAAAAAAAAGGAAAAAACTGAAAAAAAAAGTGGTACCCATATATCCTTCGTAGTTATTACTCTTGTAAATCTGTTAATAGAGTAAGCTTATTTCAATATTTCAGGGGATTTTAAATGGTTTAAGAATAAATATTTAAATTCTGATCATGCGTGTGTTTTTTTTTTTTTTTTTTTTTTTTTTCCATTATTGATTCCATCCAGAAAATCGTCAAGTACAATGCACATGGATAGGATTTTCAAAACCTCAATCAGCATCTAGCGGATTTTTCTGCTGCAGATTTGAGGCATGCAATTCTCTGATCTGGTCTACTCCAATAATGCCTATTTAGCGTGAATTATTGAAACGTAAATTTGTATAAATTATTATTTAAAGTGGTTATCCTGGGTCTACAAACCTATGAGGTCATTTATTAAGACCAGGTTTTAGACGCCAGTCTTAGTACCGCTTGGACTGGCGCATGATGCGCCTAAGTTATCTAGAGCAGGGATGCTCAACCTGCGGCCCTCCAGCTTGCAAAACTACAACTCCCACCATGTTCTGCTGTAGGTTGTCCAGGCATCCTGGGAGTTGTAGTTTTGCAACAGCTGGAGGGCCGCAGTTTAGGCATGCCTGATCTAGAGGCTCCGGCCTCTACATAACTTGGGCGCATCCAACACCACCCTAAATCTATGCCAGCCTGCCCACGCCATGCCACCTTATTTAGACCTGGGGGTGAGGAAGGAAGATTTGCAGATTTGGCTGCAAATTTCCCTTTGCACCCGAATCAAATATTGGTGTCTTTCTAATAATGACCCCCCCCCCATAATGCATAAAATGACAGTAATGGACATGCCCATGGAATGCTGTCTTCTATCATAAAACCTTCCTGAATCTAAAATCACTTTAGTGGTGGGGCCAGTTTCAAATCAGTGGGTTCCATCCAGGATAGTGTTGGAGCAGTATTTCCCAGACTGAACACTGCTGCAGCACTTGTTCCTCTCACAGAAAACCAAGTCAGCTTGCCCTTTGCAGGTAAAAACATGGCGTTCATGGAACTGCCGGAGCAAGGTAAGTCCATAAACAATGTCAAATACAGCACATAACTGTGAAGATATATCTTAAGTCTAGTTGAATTAAAACATGATGAAGCAAGATGGCAAAGCTTGTCGGTTTCGGGGTATAGCCTTAGTCATAACCTAGGTTATGACTAAGAATATATGCCAAAATGCGTCAGCCTGGCATTGCTGTCTTGTCTCATGTTTTAATTTGACTGGAATAAAGATCTATTTTTATACTGTTACGTGCTGGATGTGAATTTGCCACATGCTGTGAATTCCTTCCTGGCCATGAGTCTGCTGAACTGTAGTCTCATAATGCTGTGACTGTTATGCAGTCACTGGCCTCAGCGGTCTGTTGCCATATGTACCGGGGCCATGGATTGACTGCAGCGGTCATATGCCGTATACAGCTACTGGAGACAGCATGGGTTTAAGGCCACTTTCACACGAGTGAGTTGAACTTGCAGCATGTCTGAGGCAGCTCCTGTCCTGACTGCCCTAGAACTGGTGAGGTCACATAGCATTATATTGATTTATGATGCTATGTAACCTTTAGAGAGCCTGGAATGCATTAGATAGTCCTGTCGGTGTTATCCAATACATCCCAGAGCTGTAAGGGTTACATAGCATCATATATCACTATAATGCTATGTGACCCTGTCAGTGCTAGGAAGGTCAGGAAGGAAGCTGCTGCAGCCATGCTGTGAGTTCAATGCAGCCTAAGAGTTGAGTACATTTTCTTTATGTCAAGAAAATGCACACGGAGTGCTGTCCGCATTTTTTGCAGAGCCATTGAAGTGAATGGATCCGCATTCTGGATTCCGCATTTGCGGAACGGATGCAGAATAAAACATACGGACGTGTGAATGGACCCTTACACTGATTAAACAAGATGGACCAGATTGCCAAGTTTGTAGAAATTTCTCACTGGGAATCAAGGTCTTATCAAGCTTTCTCCTGTATTTGGGCACCTTTGTCCCTCCACAGGGGACTTCTCTCTGACTCCTGCCCTTCGCCCACTCCCCCCTAATCCTTATTGGTTCACACCTATACCCCTATTTTAAATAGATATTGAGCACCACACACAACTATTCTAGTTGTCCCTTCTCAGATATTCCAATAAGGCCTCATTCACACATCAGTGTCTTGGTCAGTGATTTCCATCAGTGATTGTGAGCCAAGACCAGAATTGGAGCCTCCACAAACATAAGGGAAGATCTGCACCTGTTCTGTGTTCAGAGCCACACTTGGTTTTGGCTCAGAATAACTGATGGCAATCACTGACCAAAACACTGACGTGTGAATAAGGCCTAAACCAGTTTCCTAGGGCTCATCCAGGAGACAAATCTTTTTTGTGGACACCTCAATTATCATTTCTGACCAGCAGACTGTGCCGTTTAAACAGTGAGGTCCTGCCCAGAAACAATGGATCTGTATGAGGAGGAGCAACAGTAGTGGCCATGATTAGTCCTCATACGATGGAGGTGATCACTGCATGGAAATGCAGCTCATCACCTCCACTGACAAGCAGGCAGCTAGCGGGCAGGAAAACTTCCTTCCCAATAATTGCTCAGTCAGCGTGTATAAATGTGCCTTACGTCTATACCAACTATTGGTTGGTTAGTTTGCAACAGAATTTTGTCAGAATTGTGGCACAAAATGATGCCCCTTGTCCATTAAGCCAAGCAACCTACGCTCAGTGGATTCTATTCTAAAACTAGATGTGACAAATTCCACTCAAAATGTCCCAATTTGTGCCACATGTTTACGAAATTACAAAACCTCGGTGTGCATAAAGGCCACTCGTGTGCAGACGAAACTTATTTTGATGATTTCCATGTGTTGGTGTAGATAAAATAGTTTAGATAGGAACCAAGGTTTTAAAAAAACACCATTTTATTACTGACTTCTTCTGAGGAAACTTTACCCTATGTAGAAACCAGAAAACATAGAGAAGTAAGGGCCGATAGCAAGGATCAAACCAGGCCCCCCACACAGGACAGAAGGGTTTCTGCCTAAACCCCTTTCAATGATCCTTGGGCCATTTTTCCACTGACTCATTTGCTAAAAGTTGTTCCTTTAGAGGGTAGAGTCCTGACCAAGTTTTCACCTCCAGTAAAAGAGAAGATGATCCCAACTAAGACTGGGCCCCCTCTTGCCCTGGGCCCCATAGCAGTCGCATGGTCTGCCGCTATGGTAGTTACACCCCTGGTAGAAACACAGTATAGGAGGATACCCTTTGCCTGAATTTACCTCAAACATGGCAAATATCATATGTGCTATCACAGTTTTCAGGGAGCAGCACAACCAGATAAATACATGGCTTAGCTTTTTAATAGATTATTTATGAAGTTGTAAAATGGTGTTCAAAGGTGGACATACCCTTTAAGTGTGAAAATGTTTCCACTCTGGTTTAGGCTTTCTGTTTTCCCATGCACAAATATTTAAAGGGACCTCCTCCTCTTCTTCTAACTGGAGACTACCTGAGGACAATCTAACTCTTGCCATGGGATGTCTTACATTTTTCCCAAATACAGCATAGTAATAGGGATTTATGATCTCTGATTCAGAGTCACTCGATTCAGTGCCACTGTATACATATCTTTCTGTGACTTGTGGACCTTTCTTTGAGGTTGATGGAGGAGGAGGGGGTGGTGGTAAGGGTGGTGGTGGAAGTGGTAATGGAGCAAGCTGATGAGGTAGTGGGTTCCTTGAGACACTAGATGTTCTGGTTAGTATAGGGTAAAGACCTAGAGGTCTGAATTCTGAACCATGGGGGAAACATTCTGATTTCACATCTGAATGGCTCCAAGATCTCTTAGGATGAGGTTCTTGATTATTTTCCACTCTTGTCATTTGATTATCTACCTGGGATTCCATGCCTGAACTACTTTTGCAACTGGTCCGAGGGTAAACTGGTTGATGATACCTTCTGTCACTCGGACTTCTGTCTGCTGAGTATCCTGTGAAAAGCTTAGATTGGCTGGTAAGTCGTATAATTTCCTCAACCACAGCTGACGTTTGTGCTGGTATTGGTGATATGCCATCTGTATAGCAGTATATGTTGGGCGGACTTTTGTTGAACTTCTGTCTTGCTGAAGAGGACCCAGTACCCATATCAATATATGTCCTTGGTGATGCAGGAATGGTCTCCCTCATGCTGCCTTCAGAAGAACTTTTACGATTGCCAGAAAAATGGTTACTTTCCTCATAGCAGGACAATGGTCTCCTGTGTGAACGCTGTCGAGACATCCCACTAGCCATCTCACCATAGCTATACCCAGGGAATGAAGAACTGCTTTTTGACTGCTGCAATGATATTTGCTCTACCTCCTCTGGTTTGGAGTGCGCCATCTCTGATGTAAAAATAACTTCAATGGCCGAGTTCCTTCGATTCCTATCTACAGGTGGGTCCCAGCCCACACTGTTGACACTTCTAGAGCAAGGTCTGCTGGTGTATACCAGACGCAAGTCATTGGGCTGGAAGACAAAACAGCTACCGTCAGTATCTTTTCAGTGATTTTCCATTACAAGATACATGATCTTATTTCATTTATATAGTCTTCTTTAAAGGGCCCTTTACATTGACCGATATTCGGGCAGATTATCACTGTTAATGGTGCCTCCAATTACCCATTAAACTATGGTTGGTGTGGTCATCTAAAGGCCCCTTTACACTGCTGAATTTAACAGATGATTGTCGGTAAGGAAGACTTTCTTCCCGACCACAGTTTGCTCCATCAGGCCAGGTCGACCATTTTTGTTTGTGCCATGACGGTATCAATGTATCATTGTGAAATATATACAGTAAGCACATGTGGATCGGTACATGTATTTTGGAGACATGTTACCTGTTTTGCCACCTCAGTCAGGAGGTCGGGGGAAGATCTGCATTGTCTTTCATGGAGGTTTGCCTGTAAGTGTTTTCTGGAATTACAATAGAAGATAATTGTAGAGTTGTAAAGTGCAGTAACCAGTGACCCTTTATATGTGATACTAGATATTTAGCACATTACCTCTCAAAGGGAAGATTCTTCGCCTTGCCTTTAGTCCAGGAGTCAAACAACTGCTTTTGGGTTCTCCCACTAAATGAAATCAAAAAGAGGAAATGTATATGATGGAATTAAAGGATTATTGTTGTAGATTAAGACTTATTCATAAGCGGTACAGCATTGTGCATTTTGTCCATACAGTATTTAAAGGGTGCCTGACTTTAAAAAAAAAAAAAAAAAGTTTGCATGATGTCTGTGCTTCATTGTAGAATCATAGCTGTGAAGAATCAGGTCTTATTTGGGCTTCCTTAATATCTTTCTCAGCCATATTAGTCCCTGTTTCACTTGCACAGCTAGATGCATTTCTCTCACAAGCAGAGGCATCTCTCTTCTGTGGAATCTGCCAGTACTCTATGCAGTAACCTCACTTCCCACTATTTTTTTTTTTCTTCTTTTGAGCTCAGAAAGCTGATGAGGAGGGGGCGATCAGACTTAGACACATAGGGGGTTTCTCTGCTCTTCAGAAGCAATGTAGAAGCAGTTGTTTTATCAGGTTCAGGATCTCAGCAAGCTCTGACATGCCCCACTTCCTCTCAGCCACCTTCTAAGTCTTTGTTACCATGAACAGATCTTGCCTGACAGCAGGCAGTGAACTGCAAGTAAGGTGGTGGTGCAACCCTTAGTGGCCATGACTTTACAGCTTTTTTTCAGGTGCATGCAGGCAGATTTTTTAAATGAAGTGATTTAGAAATTTGCTAATTTCAACATTCTGTATTAAATTACATTGTGTGGAAGTCTATTCTAAATATCTAATATTGTTCTGATATCCATATCTGTCTGTCTAGCCTATATGTATTAGTCTCTATACCTACCTTAGTTGTACCTGCCAGAGGAAATTATTCTGGAGACTCAATAGTGATTCATATAGAACTTGTGCGTGTTTTATTTTGTTCACATTCATATAATAATGAATACATTGTAATATATAGTTTATTGACAAACCACCTAAAAATTGTCCGTAGCAGGTTAGCCATCACTGTGGGCCTAAAGAATGAATGGTCTTTATTAAAAATATGGTGTCCTATTTTCTGTACAGAGCTGACATGCTCTAGTAGCACCTTTTCGATTTTCTATCTTTTCCATCAGACCAGGAGCTGACGGGCACCTTATCTCTGCTCTCTGACATTATAAACACTCATTATAGCTCAGTTCGTATCTTACTGATAAGAATGTGGCTTAAATAAGTGTTTATGACCTTTTAGTAATTTAGAGATAAGGGTTATTAGATGACCGTCACAAAGTGAAAGTACCAGTCACACAGCTAGAAAAACAGTTAACCCTCAGCTTTATATTTTCAATAAAGGCCAATTGAAAAAAATATTGTTTGCCAAAAACATGCAATCATTAAAAAAAATGTCTTTAATATCACAAATGGCACAAACTTGTTTCTGCCCTTTGGGCTAAAGGGAGAGCGGGCCTGTAATATGCAGATAGGTTATTCTTATAACAGGTCTGCTTTAATGGCCCAAGGTTTACATTTTATGGTCCTTCTTCAGGCTCATTTTCCTATGCAAAACCTTACTCAAGTCATTGGGGGTCTAAAACAACATCTGTGAGAGATGAATGAAATGAATGTGCAGGAGAGGGAACCCATGGAACATGGCTATGCGGTATAGTTGCTCTACAAGGCACTGGACCTACGTACAACCGCAACATGATTAGCAGACAAGTGAGGAAGCAGGTTCATCTCGACCTGCTCCCAACAGCCGCAGGTTCATCCCAACCTTCTCCCCTGTGAGGTATGAGAAGGGGGTGGAAGGGCAAGAAATGCTCTGGTTTTATGTTTCAAAATGAAGGGATGTTATACCATTAATCAGCACCAGTGGTGGCCCCATTTTTTTTTTTTTTTTTTTTTATATCAATGGAGCCCCTCTGATATATATGAGCCCCTATATCAGGTAGTGAGGATATATAGAGAGCATGGAAAACCCCTTTCAGGAAATAAGTCTCAATAAGCTTATACAATTCTTACCTGTATCTGAAGTTTGAGCCTTTACTACAGATGAATGGTTTGGGCCTACATTTGGGTTCTTCAGATAGACGGAAGAAGGCATGATACTCAACACAAGTCTTCCAAAAAGCTTTACAGGCATCTCGACTTACCATAGTGAACTCTAAGGTGTCTTTACACAAGGTCTGCAAAAGACAAAAACGAAGACGTAGTCACAGACAATGAATTTCTGATAAGTTTAAGATCTTTTTCATTAAGCAGAAAAAAATGGAATAAAAAACTTATAAAAATAAGTTGCCCTCAGCCTCACCTACTTTATCACATTTCTATGTCCAAAAAAGTGGAACTGGTGCTTCAAAAATATGGTGCTCACCCTGAACCCTATATTTCTTGATGTAGACCAGTGATTTTCAACCAGTGTGCCTCCAGCTGTTGCAAAACTACAACTCCCATCATGCCCAGGCAGCCTACAGCTATCAGCCTACAGAAGGGCATGGTGGGAGTTGTAGTTTTGCAACAGCTGGAGGCACACTGGTTGAAAATCACTGATGTAGACAACTGCCAAAAATACATTGATAAATCTTCTGATTCACTTTACAAAGCTGTCAGCTACTTTTTTTCAATGGGATCTATAATAGTCTCTTTGAACTGAGCTCCCCTAGTGATCGCTGCATGAAAATGCAGTGTTTTCACAGAGGAGACAGGAGGAGTTCAGCCAGGTTGATCCTCCCTGGGGGCTGGTAGCAGTTGTGTGGTCTGCTTCCACTGAAGGTAGGCCACTTGGTACAAATTTCCTAAGCTTAATAAATTACATTTCAAACCCGAATAATAAAAGGCTATAATGATGAAACCTAAACTGAATAAAAATATTCTGATTTATTAAACCAATTTAAATCAGTGAAGTTAGAACTAATTGAAAATAGACAATGGGAATGAAAACCTTTTATTTTAAAAACATATGAAAAACAGCAATTAGCCTTATGGCTGATCACATACATTTAAGTTATACAAGTATTTGACAGGCACACTCACATATGGGATGTATGTGGAAAGTATTAAAATATGAGCATTTATTAACAAAAGATTTTTTACAAAAAAATTAAGAACAAAAGATTTACAAAAAAAAATTAAAACTTGTGATAATGTCAGCGCTGACAGTCAAACTTAATAAAAAATAATAAATAAGTCACTAAAATGCATATATATATATATATATATATATATATATATATATATACACACACACACCAGTAATGATCACAAGGTGTATACATATGTGTATCGACAATAGTAGAGGTGTAAGGGTGTCCCCTCAGTTTATACAGAACACATATGTATATAATTCTATATGATGTCAAGGGATTAGTTCCAATAAATTATAGTGGTTCTCCTTTAGTGAATATATAGGTCTAGTAATAGTTCTGTATCCAGAGTTCACTGGATGTATATTGGATCCTTATTCATAAAGTTTATGAACAGAGGGAATACCCTTACACCTCTACTATTGTCGATACACATATGTATACATCTTGTGATCATTATTGATGTATATATGTGCATATATGTATATATATATATGCATTTTTGTGACTTATTTATTATTTTTTATTAAGTTTGACTGTCAGCGCTGACATTATGACAAGTTTTAATTTTTTTTGTCAATCTTTTGTTCTTAAATTTTTTTTGTAAAAAATCTTTTGTTGATAAATGCTCATATTTTAATACTTTCCACATACATCCCATATGTGAGTGTGCCTGTCAAATACTTGTATAACTTTCTTGCAACTTTACGATTAGGGGTGAATCGTAGACCGAGCACCTCTTTATCCTGCCAATTCACTCTGTGGTGAGCCACTACAAACATTACCTCCTTTACTTCACATACATTTAACCCCTCAGATTCCATGGGCAAATGTGACCACGGCATCTGAGTGGTGCAGACACGGAAGAGATTGGGGAACCTGTTATATGTCTGTGATAGGACAGAGCCTGATACAGGCTCCGATACCCATCACTGGTATATACCAATATATGCCAGCAGATGGCAGCAATAGTAAATGGTGTGTTCTATGATGGCTATATAGCCATCACAGAACACAATGGACAATCTAAATGATGGCCAATTATAGTCGGCCAGGACAGATTGGCCCACAAAAAATTAGCTCTTCACACAGCTCTGTATACTTAAATACAAAAGTTATAGGTGTCAGAATCTGGTGATGAAAAGAAAAACATTTTTTTCAAGTTTTTTTCCCCCCCAGTATTAAAACGCAAGAACAACTGTACACGTGTACTACCAGTAATATTGTAATTATACTGACCTGGAGAATTAATGTAACAGGTCAATTTTACCTCATATGGGACTCCATAAAAAGACACAACATAACATTGTGACAGAACTGCTTTCTTTTCCAGCTCCCACCACATCATATGCAATATTAGATACTGTCATTAGAAAGTACAATTTGTCCCACAAACAAACAAGCCTTCATGCGGTTATGTGAACAGGAAAATAAAAAAAGTTATGGTTTTGGAAGTGTCTCCTCAAGTAAAAGGAGGAGACATAAGGGAGGCCTCTGAGGGTACTGCCAAACAGTCGGGAGTTGAAATTAACAGACAGGCACCCATGACACCAGGCCAACATGGTGGGCCCCAGCTTATAAATATGGCGCCAGAGCCTCCAGAACAAAGGCCATGTACCCCTCCACTTGTGACCCCAGACCCACAAGCCTTCAGCCAAGGCATGCCAGCTATTTTTGCATCATCCTCACCACCTCCAGATATCTCCCCCAGGGATTCCCCCCTACCCATCTCTTTAGACCGTACATTAACAGAATTGTGGAAGATGGTCAGAACTCTACCTACCAGATCAAACCTGGAGTCACAAATTGCTCGCATAGAGCGGAAACAAGCACAGCCTCTGCAAGCAGTACAAAACACAGTGCAATCCCTGAATGAAAGGGTAACTACCCTCGAACAACAAGTCTCAGTAGCTAACTCCACAGTGTCATCCTTATCTGCTACTATGGATAGTCATACTACTCAAATGACTTTTCTCTCCACTTGGATGATGTGGAAAACAGAGGCCGCCGCAACAATCTCAAAATCCGTAATATACGGGAATCAGTCACTGGACGACACTGTGCGACACTGTGGTGACCATATTTAACAAGATACTTAAAAGACCAAGAGGTTCTGCAATTGAGCTAGACAGAGTGCACAGGCTAGCAGGGCCAAGAAACCATGGCACAGATAAACCTCGTGATGTCATTTGCAGAGTGCATTTCTATAGAGTGAAAGAAGATATCCTGCGTGAAGCCTGGGAAAAAAGGGAGATTTATTACGAAGGTGTACCTATCACTATACTTCCAGATGTCTACCGTCTGACTTTAGCCATGCGCAGACTAGTCCATCCACTCTTGGAGGCCACGAAAGAGGCAGGAGCCTCCTATCGATGGGGCCACCCTTTTCATATTATCAACCGAAAACCAAGCGGTCAAACAATGCCGGTGCATACTAAAGAAGATCTACCGGGAGCCTTCAACTTCCTGAACATTCCACCAGTTCCAATACCCGATTGGACCCTACCACCAGTGTTACAGCCATTATTACCGAACACTGAATACCCGGGGAGAATTAACTTGACCTCCCAAAATAGGAGAAACCGTCCACCGTTACCTCAGCGTCCACAGCAGGGATGACTGGAGCCTAACTGGTCCCGACCACAGCGCTCATCGCCCTCACATGATTACAACCGCTGAACCCGAGACAAAACGCCGTCCTGGAAAGCCACCTTACCAGGCCTGGTTTAGACTGCCGGGGGTTGTGGGACTATTCCATGCTACCACTTTGCGGGCCCGGAGGATCAATAGCCGCAGTTTTAGTGGACCCCATCTCACCCAGTTGAACTCCAGCTAGTTTCCCTGGGTCCCCCCCCCCCACCAGTTGATAGCTAATATCCACTATCTAAGTTGGATCATGTAGAGTCCCCCGAATTATTATATTAGTCTGTCTGCTGATTCACCTTCCACCAATAGGGTACTGTGCTTCTCACCTTTATGGTAATTATTGCGCACTACTGTTGAAGAAGCACAGTTAGAGTTTATTTCTCTATCTTAGATTTATTAGAAGTGAAGCTCTCTTCTTTCGCCTAATCTCTCCTCCTTTTCTCTCCTTTCTTTTCTTCTATCTCCCCTCTCTCTTCCCACTCCCCCCGCTTTTTTTTTATATACCTACCATGTCAGATATAACAATTGTCTCTTTTAATGCTCAGGGCCTGAACGTTCCAGAGAAAAGGTCCTCCCTTCTCAGACACTGTGGAACAAACTAGCACAGATCGCCTTTATTGAAGAGACCCACTTTAGGTCAGATGGTATCCAGTCTCTTACAAACGCCAGATTCCCTTATGTGTATCACAGCACCTCTTCATATTCTAGGACAAAGGGAGTTTCAATTCTCATCTCCAACTCTGTTCCTTGGGAGTTGATGGAAGTCCATGCAGATGATGCGGGTAGATATATCTTTGTCAAAGGTAAGCTGGCTGGCACGATGACTACCCTAGCAACAATATACACACCCAACATAAGACTGGTCCAGTTTCTTGACAGAACCCTGTCGATCCTAGAAGAATTCTCGGACAGGGTTCTGGTACTTGGGGGGGATCTTAACCTCACGTTAGACCCCACACTCGACTCTTCCAAAAGCCAATCATACTTACCTAGCTCCACACAAACTAGATTGCGAGAACTCCTTCACACTCACCAACTAGTAGATGTTTGGCGTATACTACACCCGACAGACCGAGATTATACATTCTTCTGCAACCCCTCACAACTCCCACAACTCCAGATTGGATTACTTCCTCTTGCAGCACACTAAACTAGAACTGGTAACAGGAGCGCAAATTGACTCAATTGCCTTTTCGGACCACGCTCTAATATCTCTAACAATTACTATCTCATCCCTCCAATTCAGAGCTTGGCATTGGCACTTGAACGAATCTTTACTCCAAGATCTACAAGTCACATCGAAAATTAGGAAAGCACACAAATGCTACATCAGGGGTATGTTCATAAAACTAGGATCATGACTCAAAAAGGAATACTCAGCAAAACTATTAGGACTTATATCAAAAATACATGACTTACAGCAGATTCACAAAACTACTTTAGGCAGGCATTTAGGAGCTGAATTGGCACTACTGAGAGAGCAGGTCAAAACTCTATGCTTGACCAAGGCAAAAGCCTTGTTAGCCAGATGTCGCAGACACTGTTATGAATATGGAAACAAACCCAGTAGGACCCTTGCAAGGGCACTACACCAGACCAGAATGAACTCTTATGTACCTTTCCTGGTCAACAATTCAGGTCAAAGAGAGACTTTACCACAACAAATTGCCGAAGCTTTCAAATCATATTATCACTCCTTATATAACCTATACCCTTCACAGCAACAAACACCCGAAAACCGTATCCACTCTATCCGCGAATACCTTTCCTCTTCGGGTATAGGCCGTCTTTCAGTAGAGGCAATTACAGCACTTGAAACTCCCTTGTCACACACGGAATTAGCCATGGCCATTAAAGACTCTCAGACAGGCAAGGCACCGGGTCCAGACGGTCTACCCTTATCATATTACAAGACATTCTTAGACATTTTGTACCCACAGTTTTTATCAGCCTACAAGTCAATAGACTCGACTCTTTGCCATCAGACACGCTTCGTGCACACATAACGGTAATCCCTAAAGAAGGGAAAGACTGTCCCAATGCTAAAGCTACCGGCCCATTTCCCTCATAAATGTTGACTCAAAGCTTTTTTCCAAGATCCTAGCCATTCGCCTCCTTCCACACTTACAAAAATTAATACATTTAGACCAGGCTGGCTTTATGCCATTGAGAGAAGCTTGTGATAACACTACTAGAGCAATTAACATGATATACTATACGATCACTTCGAAACTTCCGATGTTCCTATTTTCCACAGACGCGAATAAAGCATTTGACAGGGTCGATAGGACTTATATGCTAGAAACCCTGAATTATGTAGGCCTTGGGGAGACAATGATGGCTCGCATACGCAACTTATACTCTAACCCATCGGCGTCAGTTAAAGTAAATGGTCAATTCTCTACATCGCTCCCTATACGCAGTGGAACGAGACAGGGATGTCCCCTTTCACCTCTGATCTTCATTCTCAGCCTGGAACCATTACTAGGCCATATACGAAATAACTCGGATATTACAGGAGCCCGGATTCAGGGAATCACACACAAAGTAGCTGCATATGCAGACGACTTATTGTTTTTTCTCACTAACCCCCGTATCTCACTGCCAAACCTTATGAAAGAGCTCAAAACTTAGGGTCCATTCACATGAACGTATATTTGCGGGTCCGCATTATTGCGGACCCGCAAATATATGGGGGCCGCCCGGCGTGTGTTCCCCAGTGCTCGGAACACACTCCGGGTGACCCCATTGAAAATGCCTATACTTGTCCGTGCGTACGGACAAGTATAGGACATTCTTCAAATGAGCCGCGGCACGGAGCTAGCTCCGTGCCGCGGCTCCCAGCCCCATAGAGGTGAATGGGGCCGCATCTATTTCGCAATTTTGCGGATAGATATGGCCCCATTCAATACGGTCGTGTGAATGGGGCCTTACTCTTTGCTATGCACCTTAATGGGGAGGGTGAAACTGCCCTGGGGGAAAAAATGGTTAGACGGCTGGAGGAGCTTTTAAACTAGGATCTGGGGGGGAGGGTGGGTGCCCATACTAATAAGGGGGTAGATAGTGTAGATAGAGAGTGGGTCATAGGAAGGAAAAGTGGGGGGTTAGTGGGGGCTGGGGTTAGTAAGGAATGTAGGGAGAAGACTGTGCAAAACAACAACCAAAGTAACCCAAGAACCCCGGATATTCATTTCATAAGTAATAGTAAATTGACAAACGGGGTAAAAAATATACATAGACCTCCTAATTGTATGTATACTAATGCCAGAAGCCTAACTAATAAAATTGGTGAACTGGAATTAGTGATGTGTGAGGAGGACTATGACATAGTGGGAATAAATGAGACATGGCTGGATGATAGCTATGACTGGGCAGTTAATGTACAGGGTTACAATCTTTTTAGAAAGGATCGTCAAAACCGGCGAGGGGGAGGGGTCTGCCTTTATGTAAAGTCCTGTCTAAAGCCCACAATCCGGGAAGATATAAGTGAGGGACATGAAGATGTGGAGTCACTGTGGGTAGAAATAAATGGAGCCAAAAACAATAATAAAATACTAATAGGAGTTTATTATAAACCACCTAATATATCAGAGGCCACAGAAAATCGACTTCTAAATGAAATAGACGAGGCGGCAAATCAGAATGAGGTTGTTATTATGGGGGACTTCAACTACCCAGATATAGACTGGGAAACTGAAACCTGTATATCTCATAAAGGAAACAGGTTCTTGGCAATAACCAAAGACAATTACCTTTCCCAACTGGTTCAGGACCCGACTAGAGGGACGGCCATACTGGACTTAGTATTAACCAATAGACCTGACAGAACAACAGATGTGCAGGTTGGGGGACACCTGGGTAACAGTGACCATAAAATAATAACCTTTAAATTGTCATTAAAAAAAGCATTTCTTCAGGGAGGAACAAAAATACCAAACTTCTAAATCACTAAAACAGGAGGGGAGCGAGGAAGCATTGAAAAACTATAAGGAAAAAAATAGAATTTGTAAAAGACAAATAAAAGCAGCTAAACTAGAGACTGAAAGACTAATTGCTAAAGAGAGTAAAACTAACCCTAAAATGTTCTTCAATTATATAAATACTAGAGATGAGCGAGTAGTGAAATATTCGAAAGTTCGAAATTCGATTCGAATAGACTGCGAAATTCGACTATTCGACCGGATATCGAATCCCATTAAAGTCTATGGGAAAAAAATGCTCGCCACTTGGAAATCTCAATTCGACCACTTGGAGGTCACCAAGTCCACCCTGGAACCTCAGAAAAGGATGCCAACACTGCTGGAATGCAACTGGGACAGCAGGGGAAGCATGTCTGGGTGCATATAACGTGCCCAAGTCGCACTATCACGCCACTATCACAGCCTCTCAACAATACACTCCAAACACAATCTAACCTCTCTGTAAAGTGAGACCATACAAGGAAACCTTCTTTCCTCTACATTGCCATGGACCCCAAGCCAAACTAGACAAAAAAGAAGATAAAATTCTGCACCCCTTAAAATCACGTTGCCTATGACAACCACAGATGGCATAGGCAAGGGGAAAGCAAATAGACCCCACCCCTAATTGTCATTGTGTGTGTGTGTGTGTGAGATGTGGTCAGACATGTCTTCTTTAAAATGTAAAAACAACTCAAACACATGCAGAAGCCTTAAAATGCCCAAATTGTTGGCGCTTGAGATGTCAGTGACCCGACCTGGCCCAGTGTCATGTCTAGCAGGTAAAGCAGTGGGGATGTTGAGGGATGCGTAGGACCGCAAAAGGCAGGAAGAGGCCGTGGGCTGGCCAGAGGCTCATGGAAAATTTTGTGGAGGCCCAAGAGGTGAGACGTCTTAAAAATTGTGTGGAGGCTAAAGAGGTGAGACGTGTTAAAAATTATGTGGAGGCCCAAGAGGTGACACCTCTTAAAAATTATGTGGAGGCCCAAGAGGTGACACCTCTTAAAAATTATGTGGAGGCCCAAGAGGTGACACCTTTTAAAGGCTGCAGTTATCCACAGATTTGCATGCAATGTAAAATGGTTACACTCATTTTATAAAGGCAACTATCATGAAAAATCAGTTTAAATGTATTGAGGGCAGCACAGAGTATTTCTACAGAGGAAGGAGTATTCTTTTTATTTTTTTTCCTTTTTTTTATATGTATATGCTGTTGCCTTCAGTATATGAGAGTTGATTTCATGATGCTACTGCAGCCACTTAAAACGTTTTAAGTCTTGTTTTGTTTTTTTGAATACTGAGAATGCTATTTTGTACCAGATTTTGTATGTAAAGACTGAACACATTAAAATGAGAATGTTACCAAAATTATAATTTATAATTTATTTACCTTTTGTGGAGGCCCAAGAGGTGAGACCTCTTTAAAATTATGTGGAGGCCCAAGAGGTTAGACCTCTTAAACATTTTGTGGAGGCCCAAGAGGTGAGACCTCTTAAAGATTTTGTGGAGGCCCAAGAGGTGAGACCTCTTAAAGATTTTGTGGAGGCCCAAGAGGTGAGACCTCTTAAAGATTTTGTGGAGGCCCAAGAGGTGAGACCTCTTAAAGATTTTGTGCAGGCCCAAGAGGTGAGACCTCTTAAAGATTTTGTGCAGGCCCAAGAGGTGAGACCTCTTTAAAATTATATGGAGGCCCAAGAGGTTAGACCTCTTAAACATTTTGTGGAGGCCCAAGAGGTGACACCTCTTAAGATTTTGTGGAGGCCCAAGAGGTGAGACCTCTTAAAGATTTTGTGGAGGCCCAAGAGGTGAGACCTCTTAAAGATTTTGTGGAGGCCCAAGAGGTGAGACCTCTTAAAGATTTTGTGCAGGCCCAAGAGTGAGACCTCTTAAAGATTTTGTGGCAGGCCCAAGAGGTGAGACCTCTTAAAGATTTGTGCAGGCCCAAGAGGTGAGACCTCTTAAAGATTTTGTGCAGGCCCAAGAGGTGAGACCTCTTAAAAATTATGTGGAGGCCCAAGAGGTGAGACCTGTTAAACATTTGTGGAGCCCAAGAGGTGAGACCTCTTAAAATTATGTGGAGGCCCAAGAGGTGAGACCTCGATAAAATTATGTGGAGGCCAAGAGGTGAGACCTCTTAAAATTATGTGGCTGCCAAGAGGTGAGGGACCTCTTAAAAATTATGTGGAGGCCCAAGAGGTGAGACCTCGATAAAATTATGTGGAGGCCCAAGAGGTGAGACCTCTTAAAAATTATGTGGCTGCCCAAGAGGTGAGACCTCTTAAAAATTTTGTGGAGGCCCAAGAGGTGAGACGTCTTAAAAATTGTGTGGAGGCTAAAGAGGTGAGACCTCTTAAACATTTTGTAGAGCCCCAAGAGGTGAGACCTCTTAAAAATTATGTGGAGGCCCAAGAGGTGAGACGTCTTAAAAATTGTGTGGAGGCTAAAGAGGTGAGACCTCTTAAACATTTTGTAGAGCCCCAAGAGGTGAGACCTCTTAAAAATTATGTGGAGGCCCAAGAGGTGAGACGTCTTAAAAATTGTGTGGAGGCTAAAGAGGTGAGACCTCTTAAACATTTTGTAGAGCCCCAAGAGGTGAGACCTCTTAAAAATTATGTGGAGGCCCAAGAGGTG
The DNA here is from genome assembly GCA_900303285.1 of Rhinella marina. Lineage (NCBI taxonomy): Eukaryota > Metazoa > Chordata > Amphibia > Anura > Bufonidae > Rhinella > Rhinella marina. The sequence goes on from ONZH01014599.1 coordinate 189,394, forward strand.
AGACCTCTTAAAAATTATGTGGAGGCCCAAGAGGTGAGACCTCTTAAAAATTATGTGGAGGCCCAAGAGGTGAGACCTCTTAAACATTTTGTGCAGGCCCAAGAGGTGAGACCTCTTAAAAATTATGTGGAGGCCCAAGAGGTGAGACCTCTTAAAAATTATGTGGAGGCCCAAGAGGTGAGACCTCTTAAAAATTATGTGGAGGCCCAAGAGGTGAGACCTCTTAAAAATTATGTGGAGGCCCAAGAGGAGAGCCATAAATATATATATTTTTTTTTTTACGGAGCAATTCTACGGCGGTTAAGGAGGAGGAGGAGGAGGTGGAGGAGGAAATGGCACTTCATACAGATGGCACTTCACTTTTGGCTGCTTTCCACGGTTGGAGAAGCAAAGTCCGGGTCAATCCACTTGCTGTTCATTTTGATTAGCGTCAGCCTGTCCGCACTGTCGGTTGACAGGCGGCTGCGCTTATCGGTTATAATGCCCCCGGCTGCGCTGAACACCCTTTCTGATAGCACGCTGGCGGCAGGGCAGGCAAGCACCTCCAAGGCGTACAGGGACAGTTCCAGCCACGTGTCCAACTTGGAGACCCAGTAAGTGTAGGACGCCGAGGGATCGGGGAGGACAGGGTTACGGTCTGCCAGGTACTCCCGCAACATCCGCCGATACTTGTCCCTCCTGCTGATAGCGGGCCCCGCAGTGATGGAAGTTGCACGAGGGGGTGCCATGAACGTGTCCCACACCTTGGAGAGTGTTCCCCTGGTGGCTGTGGGCCTGATGGATGTTGTGGGACTCTGGGAGACCCTCTCCTCTCTGCCGCCAGCGATGGTGGGTGGGAAAATCTCCATCATGTTCTGCACGAGTTCCCTCTGGTATTCCAGCAATCGATTTGTCCTCTCCTCTACCGGAATAAAAGAGGAGACGTTATCTTTATACCGGGGGTCCAGGAGTGCGAAGACCCAGTACAGTTTGTCCTCCACTATCCGGACAACACGTGTGTCCCGGGAAAAGCAGCCCAGCATGAAGTCAGCCATGTGTGCCAGACTCTGAATAGGCATGACCTCACTGCCCCCACCAGAAGGATCACTTGCCATTTCCTCCTCTTCCTCTTCCGCCTCCTCTCCGCCCCATCCGCGCTGAACCAATGGGACGCACACAGCCTGACTGCTACCCTCGCCGCCAGCATCCTCCTCCTCTTCCACAGCCACCTCCACGTCGTCCTCCTCCTCATCCTCCTCCTCCTGCAACTGCCACCGTGAAGCAGACAAAAGTGTGGACTGACTGTGTAGCTCCGTTGCGTCTCCTCCAACCCCCGTCTCCTCTGCGTGCAATGCGTTCTCCCTTATTGCGATGAGGGATTCTTTAAGGACGCCTAGGAGCGGGATGGTTACGCTCACTATAGCGTCCTCGCTGCTGACCTTCTTGGTGGACTCCTCAAAGATACGCAGTACATCGCATATGTCTGCCATCCATGGCCACTCGTGGTTGGCAAACTGAGGGAGCTGAGTTGGAGGCACGCGTGGATTCATAATCTGGTACTCCATCAATGCTCTCTGCTGCTCACACACCCTGGCCAACATGGAATAGGTGGAATTCCAGCGAGTGGGCAGGTCGCACAACAGCCGATGTTGAGGCAAATGGAGGCGTTGCTGGAGTTTTTTTAAGCTAGCAGCAGCTACAGTTGACTTCCGAAAGTGAGCGCACAAGCGCCGCACTTTCACCAGTAGCTCTGCCAGGTTGGGGTAAGTCTTCAGAAATTTTTGGACTACCAGATTAAAAACGTGGGCCAGGCATGGTACGTGATTGAGTTCGGCAAGCTCCAGAGCCGCCACCAGGTTACGGCCGTTATCGCACACGACCATGCCTGGTCCTAGCTGCAGCGGCGACAGCCACATCTCCGTCTGCTGCAATATGGCGTCCCTCACCTCTGGGGCGCTGTGCTTCCTGTCGCCCAAGCTGATGAGCTTTAGCACCGCCTGCTGACGTCTCCCCGCGCCAGTGCTGCAACGCTTCCAGCTAGCGGCTGAGGGAGATGTTAAGGCACAGGAGGAGGAGGAGGAGGAGGAGGAGGAGGAGGGGGGTTTATCAGAACCCATGCTGGCAATCTTGGGCGGGGGTGGTAGGTAGGCCGTCTCTGTTTGCGACCCCGTCCCCGCTTCCACTACATTCACCCAGTGTGCCGTCAAAGAGATGTAGCGTCCCTGGCCGCAAGCGCTTGTCCACGAGTCGGTGGTCAAGTGGACCTTTGCGCTGACTGCGTACCTCAGGGCCCGCCTGATGTTACGCGACACGTGCTGGTGCAGGGCGGGGACGGCACTCCGGGAAAAGTAGTGGCGGCTGGGGACGGAATAGCGAGGTGCGGCAGCCGCCATCAGGTCGCGGAAGGCCTGCGTCTCCACAAGCCTAAACGGCAACATCTTCCAGGGCCAGCAGTTTGGAGATGTGGCAGTTTAAGGCTTGGGCTTGGGGGTGACTCGAGGCGTACTTCCGCCTGCGGTCGAACGCCTGCGAGATGGACAGTTGTTGGGACGAGGAGTGTGAGGGTGCAGGCGAAGAGGCGGGGGAAGGGGAGGCTGAAGGAGAAGGCCCCAAAGTAGCCGAGGCAGAGGCAGATGTGGAGGTGTCCTGGCTGGAGGTCTGGACCGCAGTGGCAGCACACAACAAAGGGGAAGAGGCAGTGGCAGCAGGACCGGGCGCAGTTTGTATTGCGTTTGCTCTCTCCCACTCAGCCCAGTGCTTGACTTCCAAGTGACGCCGCATGCCTGAGGTGGTCAGATTGCTCTTCTCAGAGCCCCTACTCAGTTTTGAGTGGGCAGAGTGTGCAAACCGCGCTCAGTTTGTCATCCGCACAAACATTAAAAAATCTCCACACCACAGAAGTACGAGGCCTCGATGGGGGAGCTTCACGCGACTGCCCGCTGCCGGGAACAGCTTCGGCCGTGCTGGCTGTGGCCTCACTACTCTGTCTGGACTGTCCTCTGCCTCTGGACATCCCTCTGCCTGTGGACATCCCTCTGCCTCTGGACATCCCTCTGCCTCTGGACATCCCTCTGCCTGGACATCCCTCTGCCTCTTGCTGCCTTTTTCGGTGCTGCGCAGACCACCACCTCTCCACTGCTTTCCCCGCTGGACATCACCCCTGGCCAAGTGGGGTCGGTCATTTCGTCATCCACCACCTCCTCTTCCTCACTCTGCTCCTCCTCCTGCCCACTGGACATTCCAACAGCCTCCCTTGATGGCAACTGCGTCTCATCATCATCATCGCTCATGATAACAGATGCTGGCTCAGGGTCCACATCAGCAGGAGATGGCGAAAACTCAAGTGTTTGGGCATCACTACAAACAAATTCCTCTGCTAGCTCCTGGGATTCTTCCGGCAC